>JASTWK010001875.1:0-22920 GCA_030770225.1 Temnothorax unifasciatus | reverse complement strand
AAGACGCGACAATGGCCTCTCTCGCGTGACAACACGGTGGACTAGTCGTAAAACTGGCGAGGCGAGTCGAGGCGCAGAGAAGTAATAACAAACGGATGATATCTCTGTTATCGTCACGAAGAGAAAAAGGGAAAAGGAGTTAAGAGAGAAAATCTTGTCGGCGAGAAGATAGACCTCAGCATGCGATTTCTCTTCTCCTGACAGATCCTACGTATACGCTATAAGATCCTGGCGATTACCGCAAGAGACACGGTAGCCCGGAAAGAAGGCCGAGGGGCTACGCAATTACGCGCGGGCAGAATTTTCATGTTACGACAACATTTTTATGTTACGACAAACTGTCCGTGCTCACCGAGGGAACCCTTTATTACGGCCATTAGCTTTAATGCTACGAAGCGATGCGTTCAGCTCCCGCGGGGCATATACTTCTCCGGTATCACGCCACAGACTTCGCGGCCGTTAAGCAAAAGCTGTATCGTATAATACGGCGACGAATCCTCTCGATCAGAAAGATAATGAAATTAACTTTTACTAACGTAACGTGTCTCGTTAAGAAGAGCTTGTGCCACGACAGGATCTGCCCATCATTAGGAAGATCCTGATTCTTCTCGCGCTGCAGTTTAGATGGACAGGCAGATACGGTTCCTTCTTACGATTCTGAGCAGGCCGCCATTAAATAAAAGGGATGATGCAATTTATAAGAATTTTTAAATAATATATGCGACAAACGAATGTAATCAGTTAAGTTTAACTTAACAATAAATAATCTTTCTTAGTCTTTTTTGTGAAATGATTTCTATGTAAAGTTTAATATTTGCATCATGGCAAAATATTAACATATTCTTAATGTTTAATCGATTATCAGCAATTTTTTTTTAAAATAAAAAGATATGATCGTCTACAGTACGATTTCTCGTATCTGCGTTCAGAAAAAGCGCGTGAATCTCGATGCACACTGACGAGTAAAATTTGCGAGATAGCGACAGCTGCAAGAGGAAAACTATCCCTTTATATTAAACCTCGCGAACGCGGACAACAGACATCGCGCTAATAATGCCCGCGTCCCGTATGTATTTTACGTCTCGTCGCTCGCGGCTCGCTATGATACGTAAATAGAACCGCCGGAGGAGACGTCCAACTGTCTGGTGCATTCGCAAAAATAGGATTGTGTCGCCCCGTCGTCCGTGTATCGCCGACGTTACGCGACGAAGTCGCGGGAAATCGGGGTTACGAGACGAAAGCGACTCGCGCGCGGCTCTTGTCGTCGGAGGAACAGAAAAAATTCCGCCGCCCTATTTTCAATTAATGTCCATCAATCCACGTGTGTAAATATCTCAGTGCTTCGCAAACGAGTTTTATCAGTCGGCCGTTTTTTAACTTCTACCACACGCGCGCGACATTAATCCGGCAAGACGGTTCTCTCGCGAAATGCCTCGTCTTTATTTCTAATGAATAATCACTACGATTGCGGCAATTATCGTAATAAGACGTACAAGCCATTAATCGTAACACAAGCTGTAGCCGCGCGCGTGAAAAAAGGTCTGTAATATCTGTATGTAGATGAGAAAATTAAAAATAAATACATTGCTCCGACCTCTGAAGCAAACGTCCCAAGCCCGTAAGGCTTACGTAAGTGCGGCACGGTCAGCGTCGCAAATGTTGTTCGTCGTACGACGGCATTTCAACGTGACGATGATAAACCCGTGTCGCCCTTTACGAGCGAGATCGCCTTTTTGCCGTCTGTGTTTGCTTTCGACGCGTAAATGGCGCGAGGGTGGCATTTGTCCCAGACGTTGTCGCCAGGCTCGCGAATAATTTGAAGACGGTTCCCAACTGCGATCAACGGCCGATCGACACGCTGCCATCCAAGGTTGCGTGCCGTATAGCGGCACGCACAAAAGAAACGATAAATTTCGTTAACGCGGCGCTTAAGGAGGTTCAATCATTACTTGTGAGTCAAAAGTGCGACTGAAATAAATGTCATTACAGCGATCCCGAATTATATGCAATATTAGTGTAATGAATTGTGGATGCTACTTACGTGCTATATTCTTCGTCAATTATTAATGTATAGAATATTAATAAATATATTTCGGGGTATGAGAGCTCAACGACTCGGGAATCGCTTATTTTGCCAACATTATAGGTTAGAACTTGTCACTTTGTAACAATAAGCTTTCTATACTCGAAAGCCAACTTAGAGCCTTAATTTTGTAATATGATTTACATAAACACTTTACACAAATAATCGCAAAACTTGAGCAATATTGACCATATAGTTTTTTTGTAATATTATTCAGAAGTTGACCACTTTAGCATGTACTCTTATGGAGAAAGTCTCTCCGAGGTAGATCATCACTGGTTTAGTACACACTTAGCCAACTTTAGGACTTTGAAAACTAGCATTTGATAGATGAAACATCAAGGATTGTGTTAAGACTTTAAAAATCGGACTTTACCATGTGGATTGAAAGCTTTATCGTCACAAAGTTCAGGTCCCAGCGTAGAATAAGCAATTCCCGAGTCGTTGACGCTCTCATACCCCAGTATATGTTTGTTAATATTCTATACACTAATAATTGACGAAGAATATAGCACGTAAGTAGCATCCACAATTCATTATACTAATATTGCATATAATTTGGGATCGCTGTAATGACATTTATTTCAATCTCATTTTTGACTCACAAGTAATGATTGAACCTCCTTAACAGATAGGGAGATACGTCACCTTTTTTACGATTTAAATGGTCGAAATCAAACCTCTTATCTTGTTAATTTAACGGCGGGATCATTTTCGAATTGATTTACGGTCCACTTGTAAATTCGATAATTCCGACATTCTATATATCTATTTTATAGGTCGAGCCTCGGCGGGTTCGGCGTCGGATCGCTCGACGGGCGGTCTCCGCTCCCTTCGACGCGCGTCTCCGATCGTTGCCGACGTGTTAACCTAAGCGTGGTAAATTATGGGACGGAAGATCGCGCGATTGACAGCGCGGAATCGCGTTGTAAGCAGGAGGATCACGTAGGGCGAGCGCCGCCGTTAATACTTAAAGGGTACGGCGCCCGTTGCGGGTCACGCGGATGTGCGCTTCCTGTTAACGTCGCGCTCGCTGTTCCGTGTACTAACGAGTATTATCGTGTAATCAGGAACTAGCGTCGCACGCGTCGTATAGCGTAACGCAATATAACAAAATGTCAATATTCATGTCTACGGAGAACTATAAACAGTATAAACACATTTTTCTAGCTTAGGACCTACTTTAAGTCGCGTACTTAAGTAGGCAACTTTTTGAATTGAGAAATAATTACGAAAAAGAAACCCTTGTGTCTTATTCTTAAAATCTCGTGGAAAATCTCTCTTTCTCTCTCTTTCCCCCTTCCTCACTCTCTCTTTCTCGTACCTCCGCAAAACAATATGATTGATGGAAGATGACGCTTCTTTCTCCAGTTTCTCTGGAAGACATTCCGTGTCGCTTCAAACGCGCGTTGTTTTGAAACGCGCGATGCGGCGAAATGTTTCAAAGTATTCTTCTTTCTGCTTCTTCGTTGTTTCTTCTCCGGGCACGACGAGGTCCGTCGGCTATTCCTGTGGCCGGTGCCGAGATGGAGGCAGAATGCGCGCGTCCTCGGTGAGCCGCGGGAAAGGTGACAGGTGCCGAGTGCTTCTATAAATTGCGATCTTGAAAGAAGAGGGCGAGAAAGCGAAGAACATCAGGAGGGGGAAAGGAGAAAAGAGAGAAAGAGAAGGAATCGCGAAATGACCCCTTCGGCTGCTATCTTTAGCTGGTTTGTGGGCCCTAACCGCTCTCCCTTCGAAACACGTGCGACGTTGAGACGCCGCGCGTTGCTTCTGCATTCGTAAATATTATCGATGTCTAGCGTTCGTGCTCGATAGACTTCGAGCTTGAAGACTTAAGCCCCTTGCAGAATAGGCAATAGCGATAGCGATAGCGACAGCGACAAGGTTGCCGACAAAGGAAAAGCTTTGTCGGCAACCTTGTCGCTGTCGCTATCGCTATTTCTATTGCCTATTGTGCAAGGGGCTTTAGAAAAATGCACACGAGGATTTTCGAACAATTCAGTATATAATATGTGCGCGAAGAAGGATGTACAACGGTTCTGTCTTCCTCGCGGAAAATACAAGAGGGGGTCCGTGCAACGAGACGCAAAGCCTGACCTGTAAAAACGAATTAATATCTCGTTCGGGAGGTGAAGGTTTCTGGAATATCTCGCAGCTCAATGAATCTTCGTTGGCACCGTCGGCCAGGTTGGAATCACGCAAGTGTATCGATCATGAATGAGTCTCCAGGTCCATTCAGTTTGAACGTGACCCAGCGTCGCAGAGCCTTGGTCCATCCTCGACTCGTCTAGAAGCCCTGGTCACTTTCATTTTGCGACGCTCGCTTACCCTCAAGCCGCTGTTGCGACCTCGAAATGTGTCTGACGAAGAGAACGTTGATATTATTACGAAATCAATATCTAAAATGATATCAATTCGGGACATGTATAAGATGGACCTTGTTTATTCATCATATCAAAAATTTTTACAGTTTTAGCCTCTTTCATCTGTCCCATCGGTGATATTTCTATCATAAGTTTTCAAAATTCAACATCGTATTTTTATACAATTAGATTCTAATTTGCAAACGCAAATGATAAACGGGAACAAAGCACCGTGGTAATATGTTAGAATAAAAATTCGCGCAGAGATTTCTCACAAGGTCTCGATCGCGACTTAAGTATACTATTTGCTCTCGTTGCTCCTGGCAGGAGAGGTGCGCGTGAAGATTAACATCGCGCGCTGCGGATATCCAACCGTGCGTAGAGTCCACCGCTGGTGGGACCCCCTCGCCCGCGCCCTTCGCTTCCGCGCCCCGTACGCGGCTGCCGACCATCGTAACTATTTCCAGACGCATTTAATTAATCTTGAACCAAAAACGTCGAGTAGGAAAATGGCGGACGGACGGTCGGTTAGACTCGGGTATCGGCCACCTGGCAGAAATAGCAGCCATGGAAATGGCCCCGCCGACTTGACATTTCCTTCGAGCGTGTACGAGCGTGAGAGAAATGAAGCGATCGAGCGACGATTGGAGGGAGAGTGAGAGAAACAAAGAGAGAGGCAAACGAGAGCAACAGAGAAATAAAACAGGGTAGACTTGGCACCTGCCGACCGCTGTCTCGTCACTGACGTTTTCGACTTCCTCGAAGCGAAATACCGTCCAATTCAATCGATTCGCTCGATTTTCTAATCAGCCTGCTTATATAACGTGCAACTCTTGCAACATGCACTCTTGGGGTGAAACTCGGCTAAATTATAAATCTTGATAATAAAGCAGTCATTAAAAGAGGAAGATTTATCGTCGTTAAAGAGAAAATTTACTTTAATTTTTCTACATTTATTTACGAAGTTAAATAACTTGTCATTTTTAATATAGGTATCGTATATACTTATTCGTTTCTCGATTTGCGGTGATAAAATTATTTTTCGATAAAAATATATTTAAGATTATTAAGATAAATTATTCACTTCCTCGAGTTCTCGATATGAGGAGATGCTTGCTCTCGTTTCCTCGCCATAGATTTTTTCTGCGAGAGCTTGCCAGGTCTAGCGCACGAGACCTCCGCTCTCCTAATTCGCCAGGTCAACGGATATCCGTAGGCGAACGTTTCCGAAAAGTGGCCGAGACTCGCCGCTAATAATAGCCCTCCGAGTCCTCGTATCCAAGTCTCGTACCCACATACAGGCCGGACTTATGTTTCGCGCGGTGCCGGAAACCGATTCCGAAATATCCCGCGCGAGATCGCGGAAGCATTAAAAGAATAATCCGGCGGTCCACTCTCGGACCGGAGGCAGCTAGGACGGTGTCCTAGTCGAAATCTCCGCCCACTCGAGAAACGTGTCCGATGCCAAAAACACGGGATCGGTTTTCGTGGCGCGCGACGGTGGTTGTTGACTGATCGGGCTTCCCGTGGATATACCGCGATCGGATGGACGCATTTCCGTCGGCTCCTCGTTAACAACGCGGAGAAAAATTCCAGCGAACGCGAAAAAGGGCTTTACCATCGGCTTTAAATCTTAACGATCCTTCTACGTCCTTCGAGATTTCACGAATGTTAAATTGATTTCAATTTAATACAATCTCGATATAATTGATGTTCATTATATGGTGTATACCAATTAAAATGACTGTAGGGCGAGTTAATGCCGTCATGATACTAGAACTTCGCGGCCACCACGTCTAAAGAGACTAGATGAATCCGCAATTTCTAATTTAACGCTGCGCTATTGGCCGATATGCAATTAGTAGCCTAATTTCCTGCCGAGGCATATAACGCACCAAGGTAGCAAACCGGTGCTACCGCTGGTCGAGAGAGATTTTATCGAAACAAATCACGTCGATTTGCTACGTCGTTACATGCAAGAGTTTAATTGCCTGGGGTCTCCTATTAGAGCCGAGATCACTCTGTGCTGCTCAACTATCGCACGGGGATCGAAAAAAATAATTAACGTGAAAAATGAAGATGCGCGACGTGTCTGAGAATGCTTAATCCCAGCATGTGTGAGTGGCATGCGTTGAGATAAGCCGTCTCGGTGCGGTTGTGAGGAGCGCGAGACGATAAGAACAGCTGATAACAACGCAAACGCCTTGTCTTACCGCGGTTGTTTTCAGTGGAGCCGGACACCATGAAATTTCGTATCATCTTGAACATCACACCCGTCATTGCCGCATGTCTTCCGCGTACTTAATTTTGCGGCGACTTACAAACTTGCAGCAAGGTAAAATGAGAAAACGTTGTTGATTTTAGCTTTAGAGAAACTCGCACGCTGCTCGATTGACACAAAGTTGAATTTAGTTAAATTTAATTCGTAATGGTTCGTTGTAAAGTATCTAGTTTTTACATTTTCGATGTAACAGATAGAACTTCTGAGCTAACTAATCGATTGTTTAAAAAAAAGATCGATCACATCATACGACTAATAACGCGACACAAACGAGCGCATCTGCCGATCGCGGCGGGTTGCTGAAAAATCCTGAAGGAAAATTTTAGATTTGTCCCGGAAGCGCGTACGCCAAAATGCGCGCAAAGCACCTTTGATGTCACACGTCGAGAGCGCAGAGCCTAAAAATGACAGCGGACGTACGAACGAAATAGGTTAACATTAATTTTTTTTATCAGACAAACTTATCTCACACGAGATTAATATGTTAGTTTAATACACATACTTTAAATTATATTCAGTTAATAAAGAAAATTTTATGCGCAAGATTAAGATTTTTCAAAATTGAAAATGTTATTTTCAAAAAATACATTACATGCATAATTAAAAATTTATTAAAGGTACGTATATAAAATGACACATGTTGCACATTTATTAGCGGCAAATGAACGTGATAGATCCGTCGCGCAAGTAAGTCCGGAAAGTTCCGTTAAGGAAGAAATTCAAGCAGTGCCCAAACGAGCCGAATATTGGATAACGCAAAAGCTGATCCAGAAACAGAGGAAAATGACGAGAAATGTGCCGATACGGAATCACAAGATAAGGATGGTACATATTAAATAAAATCTGTGTCCTTGTTTCATATTAGAAAAAATAATTATGTCATATTGGAACGTTAATTACTAGTAGTCGTTAAGATGTCTGTAAAACGATTCTGAAAGTAAATGTGGCATGATATATCTGGATAAAATAATTTCAGACGCGTGTGTTGCCTCCGGCGATATTTGTAGAATCTGTCACATGGGCGGACATGCTCCGATCGCGGAAAACCATCAGTCATGTGACTCTGAAAGTCAGGACGATCAGACATCAACACCGTCGAACTTCGTTTATCTCGGTCCTTTGATCTCGGCTTGCAAGTAAGCTCTCGGCCCGTTCAAAAAAGCCAAGATAACATTCATTCCGAATAAATTAATGAGCGTTTATATATCTCCTACTTCGAATCATGTGATTTTCATTACTTTCTATTCGAAAAAAGATTTAGTCATTAATCTTTTCAAGTCGACGATGTGTTAAATGTGTCAAATTAAATTCAAGTCATGCCTGGGAATTAACATTCATCGTGAGAAAAAAATCGCGATCGAAACGAGAAGGGTGTTATAAGAATACCTTTCCAAATGGAGCGCGAGTAGACGTGTAAATCGGCGGATTATCGCGGATGATACAGAAATCGCGCGACAAGAGACTAGTTTAGTTAAGAGAGGTAGCTGTCCTTCCTTATATAGCGTTTAATGGCGCGACAGATGCCGGGGTACGGTGGCCCTGGTGCACGCTGAGTGTCTCGAGAGATGGCTAACCGAGTCCGGTCGCGTGAGATGCGAGCTCTGCGGCTACAAATATGCGATCAGGAGGGTAAGGCGTTACAGCCTCTTTCGTAGCGTCGTAATATGGTTCCACACCGTAATAGCCACTCGACAGGTGAGAGAAAGAGAGAAAGAGATCATTAATTGCTTTTCCTTCCGCTTTCATTTCATTTCATCCGAAAGCGTCAGGCTTAAAGCGTCTTTAATTAAGTTCTTGAATAGTACGCTTTCATTACCGTACAAAATACATTGCATTAAACATTTTTAAACCGTTGGTAGGGATGCTAACTATAAAGTATTGAGTCTACACGGAATATTATCGCAGTAACGACATGGTGTCATGTAAAATTGAAATTATCTTACACGTTGATACAAACATTTAATAGGATATCGCCTGAACGTCGTTCTCCACGTAATTAAACTTTTAATTGCTATTAATTACTCCTACTTAATACGTTCTCTTTCACGAGGAGATGCTACTCGATATCGGGTATTTGGTGATGACCACGCCCGTAGCTGCGTTTTCCTGTTACGTGTGCGCCTTGGCCTTGAAAATGTTGCTGCGAAACGGCTTTTACGAGATACCCTGGATGATAGTCGCCATGCTACCAACCTGCTTATTGACGCTGATAGCTTATTGGCGATGGATAATTACGTTAGGGAGGTAAGCCGTTAAATCAGCTCGCGCTCGTGCGCGGATAAAAACGGTCGTTAATGGAAAATGAGTTAATTAAGATGTTACACAAGCGCGATTATGTAATTATAAAAAATTTGGAGAACTACCAGCCACCGTGTCTCGAAATTATAATCTCACAAAAAGCAGTTGAAGAGTAATATATCCGCGTGGTTGCAGAGATCAGTGAAAATCGTAATTGTAAACCGATAATATATCCTTTCCACATTACAGATTGCACGGCCATCGATGGAGACGCTACTGGAGGAACAACTTCGTGGTTCGTTTGATTCCTGCTAACGACGTCGAGGACAACATCGATCCGGAAAGAAGTCATTTCGACGTGCAAGACGATTTTGAACAATGGAGGATCGAGGAGATCGAAGATCTCGCGTGACTTTTGATTGTGTCAACCGCGTCAGGAATAACCTTTTAATTACAGGCAATCGTTTTCTATTTCTACACCCATCCCCGTCTCATTGTCGGAGCCTTCATACAGCTGCACTATATTTAATTGCATTTTATTAATTGAACACTGCAATTGAAGCTCATTGCTGCGTAACGAAGACGATTCGCTGCATTAGAGTTAAAATGCGCAAATATGATTCGATACGCTTCCGGAAACACACGTGTTCGGATTTGATATTATTATTTAAATCTTGTATTTTTGTATGATTGTAGCTTGATTATATAAAATAATTTAAAGATTATTGACGCCTTGACATTTTTATTAAAGCGTCCAGTGACGCTTTTCATTCCAAATAGTTATACATAGAAGCGTCGCGAACCCGTTCTTGCGGACGTAAACAATATACAAGATATTTGTACATGAACAACATGAATTCGAGGCAAAAACAGACGCAGAATAACAGGGAAGAGAGTCGAGTGAATGAACCTGCTCTCGAGTGACCGTCGTGCAAAATCCCGTTGGATCTCACTTTCGTTTTATCGAGAGTGATGGTCCGCATGCGGCCGTATTATTTATGTACGCCGCGTACAGTGAAAAAGGACGAAATTCATTAATGGACATGTTCCCGCCTACTCGTCGTCTTGTAAGATTCTCAAAGTGGACTTCTGAATCGTCGTAAATATCGCAGTCTTGTTTACGTTTCCTTGTTACAACGACCTCATCGTATCAAAATATACCGACACATCGCCTTAAATTTCACCATTATTGATACTTGTTGCGACTTATTTACATTTATCTTTGCAGATAAAATTAATCGGATGTGTAAAGATTCATAAACAAGCTCGAGTTGCTTCTGGCGCCTACATTAATTAATCCTTTTTGCAGAAGATACGAGTTTGTTTTCTGAATAAAAAGACTGTGCATCTCAATTAAAGTCAGAATTCTTTTTTATGCCTCGAATAACGCGCTAGAGTTATTATATATATTATTAACAAATATATATATAAAGGTACGACAAAAACTGATTACTTATATATTCTTCTTCTTCTTCTTCTTCGTGAAATATTCAGATAAAATCGGAACGACAAATATTATACACAGTCGTGGTCGAGGCATTCGACGATTACCGTGAAGGATACTGGCCCTGATAATAATCAGCGGTGAATCGAATCCGTCGAAATGTTTTGACCACAGCATTTAAATCGGCCGCTTGTTCGACTGCTGTCTAACGACCGCTATATATACAGAATTGATCCGCTAACGAGCTGGCTTTTTCGCTCGTTGACGTCATTAAGTCGAACGATTTAATTAAGCGCGATGCTGATCGATAATTTCACTACGTTTACACTTCTTTTATTTCGGGAGCGTCTGATATACTCGCGGGGCAGAATTTTCCCCTTTAAAAATGAGATTCTCGATCAATGCCGGCAGTTTCCCGAACGATTATCATTATCGATGATGGTTTAGCGATACCGATAATGGGGCGCCACAAAGTGATTTTATTCTAGCGATTTTACTATAGGTAATTTAGCTCTCGAATCGCGGAAAATTGATAAAAACCGCGACGCATCGTTCCCATTAACGCGCGATCCTAACCAACTTTGCTGTTGTCCAACAATGAGAACCGCTGCTCGAATCCCTATAACGACCTGCTGCATGTAGTTTACATTTTAACTAGCGCGATAATGACCGGCATCGTCGTTCTGGCATGCGCCGTCGTTGATTCATGATGGAATAATTACGCTCGCGAAGAAGTTTCGCGCTTCTCGCTCGAGGAAAATTCTCGTGTACAAGAGTCGCGCTAGTTTTCACTACGTAACGATACGTGAACACGAGAATAAGATTAAATTATTACAACAGAATTCATATTAATGATTTTAATAATTTGTAATAATTCCTTCGTTACCATTTCTATTTCGATTTATGCTCGATCTGTGCTCGATTACTTGCTCTCGGCCACGGTCTTACATACAGGTCTCTCAACTCGATAGAATTTCAGTGGTGGGGGTGACTCCGATATCGAAGTCATTTCTTGTGGTGTCGCTGCTATCGAGGGATGTCGATTTGACACGCGATTTGAAATACGTAACCTGTGTTGTCATTTGTCATTGCGTTAAATAGTGCACGCGTTCTATAATTTGACGTGATGACAAAACCGTGCATTGTACCGAAATGCAAAACAGGCTTTAAAAGCCTGAAAATAAAACGGTCGGTTTTTTAAAGTGCCAACACATAGTGAACGGCTCAAAAAATGGCAAGCCGCGATTCCCTACATTTTACAGCTTTATAAATTGCTCTCAGTTTATAGCGTGATTAACCTCCTAAGTACGGTAATTGTACCATCGTGGAGAAATCAGAGCCAAAGATCATAGTGTCCTTGAGTGATTTGAAAGCTTTAAATGGCGAAAAGTCGAAAACGAAAATGGCTAAGTATCGTGATGAAATTCGGCAAAATTGGACGCAGCTTTAGAACACGAAGAATGGGAGGCCGACGATCTCATTGAATATGATTTTGAGCTTTCCCCCACTATAGACTGTATAGTTTATTACGTTACAGGTTTCTGTCTTAATTAAGTTTTTCTTAAGCCAATCCGTCTTTTGTTAACTTAATGTAGGTAACTGTAGAACATACTAACTATAAAACATACGTAAGTAACCGTAGAACATATATAGATGCATGTAACTGTAGAATGCTATATAACTGTAAAACATACTAACACGTCTTATTCTATTGTAGCAGCTTTGTTTAGCTTTGTCGGCAACTTTGTCGCTGTCGCTATCGCTATCGCCTATTGTGCAAGGGGCTTAACTTTCTTCGCTTTTTGGTATACATGTTTTGCGTTTGTCAATATACTAACCCGATTATATTGCACATACTTTCAGGATATTTATGCAAGCAGGTCCTTAAAAAATATGGTGCATGCAAAATTTGTCAAGAAGCTGTGGGATCAAATTCTGCCTGCGCATCTTCCGTTTCTAAACTCATTACTATGAAATCCCGTGGTGGGTTGATCCATCCCAATTTAAAATTTTTTGATCTTATACGGCATGTTGAAGCATGTTTCGCAAAGCATGCCTCACGCTTAGATGTTTTCGATTTAACTCTCGAAGACGTACTAGCAACATACAATTTTGCTTTCCCATGTAAAGAACACGGTTGTGATATTTTGTCCTACGCGATTGTATATTACATCCGTTTGAGAATGAGGCAAAATGCATTCCAGGAAAACATGAAAATGAAAAAAAAATTTGTTGTAAAAAAAATTGTCGAAATTAATAAACCAATAAGTTTTTATTATTTAATACATTGTGTTGTGCTGTTTTCGGTTATTTGTACCTTCCCTTTTTCATTCACGATCGACACGTGGAATTTTAAGGTATAGGCAGTAGTTTTTATAAAATTTGTCTTGGTCTGCACGAAATTATTTTTGTATGCAAAATGCGATAAAAGTATATTATTAAATTTTAAATTATATAAATATATATATACAATTTCTACAATATAATTACGATATATATATATATATATATATATATATATATATATATATATATATATATATATATATAGATATCATAATTATATTGTAGAAATTGTATATATGTATTTATATAATTTAAAATTATATATATATAATTTATTTATTTATTGTAAATGTATTATGAAAATTGTGGATTCTTAGATTACAATATTGTTGCATTTGCGCTGAGTTCGTCAGCTTCGCCCGGTATTTTCCCGCCGCGGAGCGTCTTTAGCAACGGGCGTTGCTATGTGTTGTTTATTCGGCCCGACTGTCAGATACGTATGCGCTATGCGCTACTATTGCTCTCTCGCCTCTCACAGAACATCCCTCGATTGCATAGCGACCTCATACGTTTTGACTTCGCCAAGCGAACCATCCCCACCATACGAGTTGAGAGACCTGTATGTAAGACCGTGCTCTCGGCTTATTGCTGCAGGAATCGTCGGAACTTGTCCGTTTAACGACTAGGAAGAAATGAATCTTTATGCATCCCTGCGGATGCATCCGGTTCTTCCAGATTCTACGGAGCGAACCCCTCGTGCACGCGGGGCACGCGGAACCCCTCGTGCGCTGCTCCTAGACTCGGAAAATAAAAAAAAACGAGAGGGGAGGTTCGAAAAAGGATACCGCCGACGCGCAGCGCGTTACGGTGAATCCTTTCCCGCTCTCGTGACAAAAAGTAATATTTATGCGACGGATATTTGTCTCGCTGACAGACGTTTCTCTCACCGCGCACCGGTAAATTTACTACGGACCTGCAGTCCTTAAATTTCGATCCACGCGAGTGATAAACGAGAATTTTTCCGAGGAAATGTTAGATCCAAGTCGGAGGTATCAATCATTTGCATAGAGCCATAAATTACGAAAAAACTGCATTGTAAAATAATTATAATAGCTCCGTTACAGTTGTTCATTATGCGCATAATATACCTTCCTTTCAACATTCCATAAGAAACCATAAATCTTTTGTCTAATCAGTGGAAGTGTCGCATTATCTTTTTTCCTTTTCGGTTAGCCGAAATTTCACTCAAAGGAATCGTTTAAATATTAAATCTCTTGATGTTCATAATAATTGAGAACGTTTTAACGAGCATTTTTCAGTGTAGTAGCACGAATCGCGAATAAAGAGTTTAAGCTTGATCTGAGAACTTATATTTAAGATCCTACGTGAATGACTTCGCATTCCGAAAGATGAGGCGACCTCGAGAACTGGCTTAGTGCGATAATTTAATTGTTAGGAAAAAACAATAAAAATCAATCAAATTAAATCGAAGCTTAAGTCAAGCTCAAGCATACTTGTCTTCATTTTCCACGATGATTAAAAGAGGAAAGAAGTCGCATTGAAGGCAACGCGTGAATAGCGTTGCTAACTGTTCTCTCCTCTCAGCGAACATTATCTCGAAACGCGTCGCGTAATTACAACCTCGGCTTATCGACTCGTACGCTCGTTTACATGCTCCTTAAAGCTGTAACAAATTTGCGCGTATCGTAAAATAATAAAATGCACGGAGAACGCGCGGTCGTAACTTCGGCATTTGATTTTCTGGTATCTCAATTCACGTGCCACTATCTTCATTATGACTTCGTTACGTAAAAAGAGATTTTGTTACTACAAGAATTTTCCTGAGCAGAGCGTTCAAACAGCAAACCCTAAAATCGTTAGATAAGTTTGTTTATCTAGATTCTAGAATATCTGATATATGATATCGATTTTTTTCTGAGATAACGACATCGACACCTTTTCACAACTTTCAAGTGCCGGAGACAGATATGATGAACCACGATCTAGACATATTTACTGATCAAATTTATAGACACTGACAAAGAATAATCAAACGTGTTTTCGCGGTTATTAAAGCGATCTGACGATTTAGTAGACACGAGCCAATAAATTCGAGCCCTCGTCGAATCGCCTTCTCCTCCGCATCCCCTCGTCAATCTTATAATTAGATCACCAAGCTCATGTACGCATGACGTAGGAAACGTTAACATAATTATAGAAGATACAATGTTGAAAGTCAGTTTCGTCTCGCGTCTACCTCGATTTACATTCGAGCACGCATCGTTATGTGCAGCGCAATTTATGTTTATTTATGTTTCGACAACTAACATTTTACGCTTTTGTAATTTCAGCCAGACCTGTCAGCTTGACATAAAATTTAGTCTTGTGCAAGCAATTATACATTTATATAAAGTGAGTGAAAAGACTGCTAGAAATGTAATAGGCTTTAGTTACTTTAACAAGTTTCAACAGATTAGATTGGGCAACAGATAAGTAAGTCCTTCGAAAAAATATCTCTATCTCGTATGACAGATAAGTAACTCGAAAATAAGTTCTAAATTAAAATCGCATACATCGGCGACCGGTTTACAATCTTCTATGCCATCGGTGGGAATTTCGATCGCGGCGAAGTGTGAAAAAAGACAGTAAGAATATCTTGGCACGGCCGGGTAGCGGCGCGACAAGACTGAAAATCGAATTCTACGAGATAATAATGTATATTAGCAGCGCGTGAACCAAGACGATGGAGTCCTGCCAAGAAACACACCTTAAAGCCCGTATTATCCGCACGTACTTATACACGAAGGAGCCGACGGCCAAAAAGTCCGTTCAATCTTCTTTTCTCGTGGCGCACAATGCGATGTTTCGGGGGAAACATAATATTTGAATAGACTGAAGAATATTCGGTCGGTTGGCGCGAATTTGAAAGCTGAAATGAACAACGAAAACTCGAACGGACATTCTTGGTACAATATATTATATTATATCATAATTAACTGCTCAAAAATTAGATGCACTTTCACTTGTCAGTAAAATTTTAAATAAATCTGCGACATGTGTGCAGATAATGCTTTGGCGAGAAAAAGGCCATATATGAAAAAAGATATGAAACAGCTTACGACACTATCAGACAAGCGAGAAAGTTTAATGAGCTTACTGCCACGGGTTATCTGCGACACGCTCGAAACGATCAGTCACTTTCCTTTCGACACGGACGCAATGGAACAACTGATGGAACAACTGATAACCTACAAGACTCCTCGAAAGACTAGCTACCTTGTGAAAAGCAAATATTGAACTTAACTGATTTATCACGCTGCACGACCTACGACAACATGCGTTATCCGAATCGTGTAGAGTATCTCTATGTACATATATCTATATATGTTTTCTTCGGATTGAATTGAGAAATTTCTCACCTCGTACACGCTTTCATAGACAATCATTTATATGAAAAATGGATGCATTTCAGCTTCAAATTATTCGAATATAATTATCAGCCAAATATATCGCATCCCTAGAAGAATATAGTCACAACTCAAAAGTTCGCAATTTTCAGGAGAGAGGAAAAACTAATTTAATTCAATTTTTTTGAGTTGTGAGATAACTAACAATTACAATTATACGATATTTTGTTACAATGAAACTTATATTGTTTCTTGAAGAGGTCTGGTGTGATTCACTTGTCAATTCACTTATGACACCATTCATCCAGCAACCTCAACATAACCGGTTTAAAAAATAACGACACTTCTGTCCCGTGCAGTGGATTTCGCATATAAACTTGTGCCACTATTACAGCACGTAAGTAACATTTTAGGCATACTTTTTATAAGCTTAACTCAAAATAACAATTTTTTGAATTGTGATAGTATTCTTCTAGAGGGTGCGATATATGTTATAAAAATAAATCATAGACCACTTTCCTGACCTATAAAATTCCAAATGAGCTACCCGACAAATATTCACGCTTTAAGGTAGCATTAGTCTTTTATTCCCGAAAAGAATAACAAAAAGAAATCCTCCCCGTTTGCATCCGAGACATTGCCGTGACCAGGATTCGAACCTGGGTTACTACGGCCACAACGTAGGGTCCTAACCACTAGACGATCACGGCTACTCGAGGATTCATGAATGATCGATAGCACTTCGTTGATCCATCGTAACGTTGATCCGCTTGATCGCTCGTGCGCGAAGACGCGGCTGCGGCTACGCGGCGCTGCAGTTGTATAGCTTCGAGTCACGCCATCGCGCGACGAGCGAATTTGAAGAAAGTCTAGAACATTTGTGATTGCAATTATGGTACGCTTTGAAAATTGTCGAATTGATCCTCAAAGTCAATCTAATAAATTATATCACTTGTCTTGAGATTGTTTTCTGGTATTCTTCAGCGGAAACGCAAGTAGAAGTACCTATAGACGTAACACGCATTTCGTTTTGCTAATTAAAATCGTGGAATTCGCGTTAACGGCCGCGGGGATTGATTTACAGCTAATTCCTTCCGTTTCTTCGCGGTTTCTGAGATGTGAATAGTCGTACAACAATGGGGTATGACCGACATGTATGCGAGCGAATTGGTCATCGTACATGTTTTCTAGTCTCGTTGCTCGCTTTCGCACGAGCGGCTTTTTGCCGGGCTTACCTGCAAGCGGCTTCCCGGATTTCCTAGCAATTAGCGGCATAATACCGTCAAGGAAACGAGATTTTACGAGCCGACCGCAGCTACTTTTGCGCTATACTCTCGGACCGAATCGTTCATCGTGTTTTATTATTTTCAGCTCGACGTCAGCCTTCGTGCGAGTCCAGTAGCATTAGTTGCTTGATGTGATTAATATTGGACGTACACGGAGTGTAAATTATATAAAGGTATGTGGCATGCCATAAATTAGATATGTCAAGAAATGTCGAAGGAGTCCGCTTCCTTAAACCTTTTCTCTCGTTTTATTGCTAATTCTAAACCAGCAGAAATGAATAATGTGATTGTGACACGTTAAGCTGTCGTCTATTTTGAACTTAGGATCATATCGTCATGGCTATCCGGATCTTCACAGCTCGGGCTTAATGCAGAAACGCGATCACGCTTTCATCCGGAAGCTCGTCCCCGTAGGTGTCGCGTGTACGAGGAAAGTAAAAAAGTGCTGGGATGGAAGGCGATATCCTTCGGCAACATCCCGGAAGCGTGCACGCCAGACGAGCACGTCGAATCGACTCGCGGAACGTACGGATTCGTTCGCGGCCAGAATAGACACTCGTTTACATTTCGACGCTGTATGTAAGTTATTCGCGGAATCCGACCTTAATTTCGGAGAATAAATATCTTGATAATGAAAAGCTAATCTAGAATTTCTAGAAGAGTAAATTATAAAGAAAATAAAAAAAGACAACTAACGACGATTTGTCGTTAGAACGAAGATCGGGAATTTTTTCAGAGACATCGTGGACATTTTAAAACAAATTGTTAACACGTCGAGAAGGATGTAGACCTGGCCCACCGATCGCACGCGCGATCCTCGAGATTATCCAGGAGCGGCTTATCGTGCGTGCATACGTGCGTGAGTGCGTGCGAGTGCGTGCGCGTGTACGCGGTGTGCACGCGCGCTATGTTATTATATTTTGTCGGTCGTGCCAGATGCCGGGGCTGGCCCTTGCCACTGGTTACTTCTGGTTTCATATTCCGGCGCGGTGTATTTTTGGAGCACGCCGCGCGCGCTGCTGTACCTCGTTCTCGCGTGAGAAAAAAGAAGGGTTGAGAAAAGGGAGGGAAGTCGAATTTGTTACTGGGGAGCACGCTAAGAAAGCAGCGTGCCACGGATACGCAAAAAGTGGAGTCTGCATTTTACGGAGTCTATTACGATGATGAGCGCGCGAGAACCGTTATCGTTAGCGTGTCACGAGATTATAACGTGTCGGACAATTATTTCGTCGTATCCAAGATACGCAGAATAAGTGTTCCATACTGACAATACCAATGAAAAATATCACAACATTTTCAGACGTTTTCAATTACAATTCAGTTTTCTGGTCTATTTCAGCATGTCTCAAAAACGTAATTTCAATCTGTACTAGTTTATTAGATACTTAATAACTAGTTTTTTAAATATTATATTTCTACTGATAACTTATAAAACGATAACTAATAAACTGTTATTATGAAAATAACTCTTCTCAAAAGTTGCAATCTTGCAATTACTTTTTATTAGTGTCGTAGGAGTATCCATGTCCACACCTAAATGATTAAATTGACGTTAGATATGACAAAGTAGTACTCTGTGATCCCAGATCAATACACCCGTAATACGCGGCACTTCGATCTTATTGATCTATTTTCCAATTGAAGGAAGATCGAGCCCGAGCCCCACTCGATCAAGCCCTCCGCCCCGGAGTGACGGACTCAGCCGTGACAGCGCGTTTAGCCGTGGCACGCGCGAAACAGTGACCACGTGTACACTGCCGACAGGCGAGATGTAAACGCGAGATGTAAACGAGTATCTGCCAGGCCGGAAAAAGCTCGGTCTACGATCGCGACACCGATTTGAGGCCACCGGCGAACAAACTCGTTCCGAAAAATAAAATCCTACATAACCGGCTCGCAAACCGGATATCGTGACGAATAAAGATACTACTTAAATCTCTGTCAGCAAATAATTTCATACTAATCGATGAATAATTGGACACACTTGATACCGCCACAGTAAAGCCCAGTTCTCGTTCGAGTTTTCACTTCGCGAGGCTGTCGCGATCGATTTTGACGAGTGCCTCTTTCGGTCGAACGACCGAGGGGAACGTTGGAAAAAATTGTAAAGGCTCGTGCGAGTTTCGAGAGATGACTACGTCTGATTTCTACGATACCCGCATCTCACAATCCGCCCCTCATAGTACATATTTATTTATCTCGAGTGCGCGCGGGCCTCATCGTCCAATTTGCGAATATCTGCCGTGACCGGGCATGGAACCGTTTCGCTCGTTAATGCTGGTTACGTCATGGGAGATATATCCATATTAACCTCCTTTCGAAGAGCTGACGGTAAAGACTGAAGGATAATTTTTGCACGGAGACATTACGAGACAGACAGATGAGCCGCTCGAGGTCACGTCGAACCGTGGAAACGTATAATTTATGCACCATCGACGCAACCGAGGCGAGCAATAATTACGCTCTGTTATCGGTGTTGCTTATCGATTGGCCATCATACATTAATAGACGGTGATTACATTATAATTATTAGCAGCGTAACTTTATAATTTTTCTAATAAATAATGCTTCCTTTGGATAGTTTATATCGCGGGAACATTTTTAGTAAAATATAAGCGTGAGAACGCGATACTAAAAATTGCAAGGACTAAGATACGCATCTAAATGCTAAAAACTATCATAACGTAATATCAGAAAATGAAATATAAACCATAATTCCACCGACGATAATTCTTCTTTCGAGCCGAGCGCAACGACGAGAGCATACGAGAGCGTACGAGAGCGCAGAACTAAGCACGAGCATTATTCTATTCCCTCTACAATGCGAGTCAAGTCGCGTTCGGTACCGCGTCGATTGCCAATTGTTTCTCCTTTTCAGGAAATATCTAGCTCGTATCTAGCCTGTACGAGGTCAAGGGTCGTCGACCTCGTGTCCAGAAAGCTCGTACGTAACGTGTTACTGGTAGACGCACTGGTCAGCGACGGTCATTATGTTAACTGGCAATCACGGTAATGCTGTCATCAGCATCCGTACTCTTACGGCAATAACTATAATGCAGCCATTGTGGGCACTCCCGCGTAATCCGGGCATTATAGTTAGGCGAGTTTTCATTGATCACTACCGGGTATCCGAATGCGTTACGATAATTTTTACACAGAATCGACTGCTCGTGAATAATGGCCGAAAGTCCATTTTGACACCTTAATTGTCATTTAATTGCGGCAAATGCCAAAATGATTTTCACGCAAGATAATCTGCAGAGTTCAAAAGCCTCGAACTCCTGACGTAAAGACGACGTTAGCTTTTGACTTGGTACATTACATATTTTTGTCTTCAAATAAAAATTCGATTGCGGTCTCACCATGCAATGCATATAAAGATACATGCAGCGAAGTGACTTACCGGGCCGGCGCGGCGGTGCGACGTTTGCGCGCTTCTCGCTTGATGCACGCCACGTCCGCGGCTTCCCCGTCGCCGTCATTATCATCCGCGATGCATCCTGCTGAGCTCGCTATAGGCGAGGCGCGTAACTGTTCTCCTTTCGGGTACCGGGGGCTGCGGGCAAGAAAAATACTGTTATTTGTTCGCCATTAGACGGCCGGTGACGGACATCGGCGGACTTGGCCGGTCGACGTGTACGGCATAAATAGCGCGCTCGTGACAACGCCGGTTAATTAGCCCGACACCTGTAATTAACCCATCGAGAGCTTGATCGCGGGCGGTCCGATTAGCGGAGGCGCAGGTCGCTCGCGCGACAAGATCATCGCGCAAAATTAAATTCTCGAAAAAAATTCTGCTTAAATTATTGTACAATTATTGCGCCGTATCGCGACACTGACGATCTCGTCGAGAAAATTATTACATCGCTGAATTTGGTCCGTTTCCTCGCACGTGTCGCTTGCGTTCTCTCGCCGCACCGCGCGCGTCACGCGACGCTTTTTGACGTCAATTCTCGGTGAAATAAACAAGTGCCTGTTCGCCCGTGAGATCGCACATTCGCCGATCCATAATTGTCCACGGCCGCTTGAATCGTATATTTTCAAATATACTAAAATTCTATATTAAATGTCGCGTCTACGAGAAGCGAGATTATTAGAGCGAGTAAGATCCATTAAAAAATATATGTCGCAATTAAATGTGATAATTTTTAATTGATATCGCGTATTCGGGACGTTATAAAGCCAGGTAAGAATTGGCAGAAGGATTTCATCGTTCTATCGTTGCCAAATAACGCACGCCGAACACGCGCGCACACGCGGTAGAAAGGCACATCGCTTCCGGTAGTGGGACCCGATCGCATCCGGTGATGGCTGCGCGTATTACGTACGGTCGCAACGTGTTACGAATCACGGCGCGGTCCTTTTAAAGCAACCGCGCCGCGCGCCGCCACGGCGCGGCGCGGCGGGAAGCGTTTTTACGATCGCACGAGGGAGAAGAGACGTCTCTTAATTATTACCTTAAGCACGTTGACGACGTTATTGCATGACGCTAATTGCCAATTTAATGACGAAGATTGAAAAGTCGCGGCCGGAGATGACGGCCCGAACGGCGAATTTCGTGCTAGGGAAAACTTTCGGATTGATCCAAGGTTGAAACGCGTAATGTATTAAGTCAAGATCGGACTGTATACGCGATTCGTACCGTGATTACCCAAGCGGCATAATCGCTCGGTTGTTCGAGAATTTATACGCTCCGCGCGAGAATCCGAGGATTGCGCGCTTGTTTCCCTTCCCGAAATACGACGCGAGAAGCGCGCGCATTGCAGCTGCGACCGCTTTTGCGAAAGCTCGCGAGCGAACACGCTCGCGCGAATAAAAGTAACGAGGGCGAGGGAGATTCCATCGTCCGTCATCTCGAGTAAATCGTCGCGGTGCGAGCAGCGCTCTCGCCGCACCACCCATTTCTCTCCATCCCGAAATATATATCGCGTGTCAAAATAGCGACGGGGCTCGGGTAACGTGCGCGTTGTCGCGCGCACACCCTCCGCTGAGATTAATCATCGTAAGAGACCGCGAACAACGAGGGCACTCGTCTCGCGACGTGGCGATGTCACGAATCGTAAACGAAATTGAGCAAGAATTCCAGACATCAACGATTCTTGCTGCCTTCGATCCTATCGCGGCCTGTACCTACAAGGTACACGTTTCCGAGATATGCGGAACGATGTAGATAAAATGAATTGTTCCGCTTTGGGACAGTGCTGTATACTACAAGGTGCGCGAAGTATGCGGAACGATGTAGATAGAAGGAATTAATCCGCTTTGGGACAGCATTCATATTATATAACGTTAATTGTAATCGGCCCCATTTCAGTATAATTAAAAAGCAATTTTTATTATAATGAAATTTTATATTCAGGTGAGTAACACATTATTTCGGACGCTCGCGGAGCATCATAAGTCACTCTTAGATTGCGCAGGTAAGACTAAAACTACATCGCCGTGAAGCCCGCTATCGTGATAGAACTGTTTACGTCCGGCCATGTAGTTAATAAAGAGACTTATCGGCATATTATCTCTCTCTCTCTT
>JASTWK010001874.1:0-22937 GCA_030770225.1 Temnothorax unifasciatus | reverse complement strand
TATTTAGGCGGAGAGCTGACGACACTTTTGCCCAAGTGATTTTGTAAATCACGATTTTCCGTTATAACCTGCGTGGACGACTCTCCTTCGATAATCCGAACACCTGGCTGGCCGTACTTGGGGGGTTTAGAAGTACGAAGGTGAGAAAAAAAAACGGATTTTCAAGTCATAGTATAAGTCTTAATTTTTATCGGATATTGATAATTGATCACTCAGGAACATGCAAATAAATTGCCAGTTCGATTGCTCGGGGGGAATTAGTCGCCAGGCTTAATTAAAAATAATAAAAAATAATTATTTTCAAGTCATACTATAAAAGCTGGGTTTTTTTTACTAACAAGTATAGTGCTAACACATACCACCCAGAAAAAGCCAAGTGAAAATTTTGGTGGCAACATCTCTAAAAAAATTATTGAAAATGCACAAAGCCGGCACGCGGCGGAGGGGTCTGATGATGGCCTCAATTGTTTTTAACGTCCATGAGTTTTTAAAAACGTGTATTTTAACTATCATTATCGTATCAATTTATGAAAAGATTGATAAATAATAAATAGTGTGTGAAAATAAAAAAATGCCTTTGCTGGCGCAGCGTTGCGTTTGTTGCGAAGTTAAAGTTATAGTGGTTAATATCTTAATAGCCGGATATAACCGTCAGACCCCTCCGCCGGCTTTGTGCATTTTCAATAATTTTTTTAGAGATGTTGCCACCAAAATTTTCACTTGGCTTTTTTTGGGTGGTATGTGTTAGCACTATACTTGTTAGTAAAAAAAACCCAGCTTTTATAGTATGACTTGAAAATAATTATTTTTTATTATTTTTAATTAAGCCTGGCGACTAATTCCCCCAGAGCAATCAAACTGGCAATTTATTTGCATGTTCCTGAGTGATCAATTATCAATATCCGATAAAAATTAAGACTTATACTATGACTTGAAAATCCGTTTTTTTTCTCACCTTCGTATTTCTAAACCCCCCAAGTACGGCCAGCCAGGTGTTCGGATTATCGAAGGAGAGTCGTCCACGCAGGTTATAACGGAAAATCGTGATTTACAAAATCACTTGGCCAAAAGTGTCGTCAGCTCTTTGACTATATCTTTTTACGCGAAAAATCGTAGCCAGGTCTCTTCTTCTCGATTATATCGGAAAATATTTCGGAGAAAGAAAAAGAGGAATATAAATAGGCGATTAACGCAAGGGTGAAATAATAATGTTCAAATTTTCCTTTCGAGAATTCGCCGATGTTGCCAATAACAACTATATGTAATACTGTTAATGCAGTATAAGTATAGACATTCTATTCAACAAATGACCGTTTACCATGTTCCTAGTAAAGATAACGCCAAAAGGATTTTTATAAATATTATTTTTTATTATTTTATATTATTATAAATTCGCTAATATAAAAGACCGCTTTTCTGAGGCATTTACGAAAGTATATCGATTCCTTTGCGGATAAGAGGTTGCTCAACGAGACACGCGTCACGTCATCGCGCACGCTGCTCCGATTTTACGCGAGCGAATGTAAAATCGCCGATAAAATCGCGCCTGCGAGTGTCGTAACGTCTGCGCGGACGCTGGAAACGTTGGGTTAGGTTACGTCCTCGCGCCGCGGCGCGGCCGCGGCGGCGGCCTCCCGGTGTCGCAAGACCGGGGCGTTTCGCTTTCACCCTCGCGCTTGCTCAACGGCGCACGTTAATTGGGAAAGTCGAGCGCGTTAACGTTTTCAAACGTCTTCTCGATTTTCTATCACCCTCGTCTCCCCCGCGCGCCAGATGCGCACCTCCGTCCTCGCGCCCCGTTTACCGGCCCTGCGCATCGATTCGAGCGCGTTCGTGACATTGATCCCTCTTACCTTCGTTTGTACTCCGGATCTCGCCGACGGCTGCCGTCGTCCTTGTTTCCTTCCTCTCGGCGTCCTTCCTTCCGAGCGTGGATTTAAATCTCTCGGGGGGCCACTCCCGCTGCGACGGTCCTACCCAAACATGGAAACGCTTTCGGTCGGACACTTGGAGAGACACGATGACACAACGTCCTTCCACCATGGAGGAGAGAGAAAGAGAGGATTCGAGAGAGATGGCCGTTTAACGACGGATCCGCTCGCCTCGCCGCGTCAGCTGGCAGCCGAATTCGGCAGCTTTTCCAGCCCTCGTATTTCGTTTCCTTTTTGTCATGACAGCGAAACTTCGACGGAGCCGGGAGCGAGCGACGAGGGGCGAGCGAGACACGGGCGTACGGCGTACATATGTATACACGTTATATATATATGTATACGCGTATCTATAGAGACAGGCCGCCGATCGAGCGAGCGGCCGAAACGGAGTAGACGGACGGAATCACTGTACGCGACGAGATTAGGACTATTAAAGGAGGCACGTCGCCGTCGCCGGGACACTCGGCGACACGTGCGAAGTTGCGCGCACGACACACGGGGGGAGGTAAAAATAAACCCCTTGCACCGGAACGGAATTGTCGCGTAACTGGCGGAGCTTGGCGGACGATGGCGATGCGATGGCCCGGGTTGCGCGCACGGGACCGACCTCCGTCGATCGACGCCACTCGCGGCACTCGCCGCGGCCGTCGGCGATGCGGATACTCACATGACGAGGCGCGAGACGATCGACGATATCATATTAACGGGTCCTGCGGCACGGCGGGACGCGCGCGAACGGCTAGAAACGAGCGACTAAATGCGGACGGCCGTCTGCAGCACCGCCGCTCACACGTCGGCCATGTTGAACTGGCAGCTGGCTCGCTCGCGCCTCGCCGCTGCGCGGGTGACGTCACGGCGTGTTTTCGTCACGTGACGCGCCAGGCCTGTACGTACGCGCGCGCCTTCATCCGGGCGATTTTGCGGCTTCTTGCGGTTCGACCAGGCATTGATGTCCATTTCTGCGCCGATGTAGATTAACTTTTATCTCGATTTAACTTACTTTTTATTCTTTTCTAATTCGTAGAACTGGAAACAGATAAAAAGTTAAACGGAGATTCAAGTTAATCTATTTTGGGTAGAAATGGACATGAATCGGATCCGCTCGAATCGGATAGACAATTTTATTTTCGTATTTTCTTTCTACGATTCCCATGCGAAAAGAAATGTGCTGCTATTTGGTTTTTAGAACTTGAAATTTAATGTCAAGCATAATTCGAAAATAAATACGATAAATTATAGTACAATCTCTTTGAATTATATCGATAGCGGTTACGTCATGTTGTTAACGAGTGAATTTAAAATCAAAAGACGTTATTGAACATTAGCATTTCGTATCTACGTGATATATCGCGATATGAATAATTGGAGTGTTTTGCGTAACGCGATATAATTCATGTTCCACTCAAGTTTTCTCAAACATTTCACCTGCTCCAAAAATCGCGACCGTAAAACGTCTTCCGGCTTACCGCCAACCGCGTAAACACACAAATTCTCCGACCACCGAGGAGCGGCAGAAAAAGAAAACTAAAAAAAGTAGGTTAAGAAGAGAAAGAAAAAGAACAGGGAATTCCCATCAGCGAAACGTTTTCTCAGTTTTCTGGTACGTCACGAACGGACAAACAAGCAGAACTTTTGTGGTAAAAGAGATAAAATATTCAAGTTGAAATCCAGATAATTATATGTAAAGCTCTCGCGTACCGAAATACGAAAAAAAAATCTTTTCGGGATGTCTATATTTCCGCAAATTTTTCTTCAAAGAAGAATGTCACAGTAAATGCTTTTTATTTCATGAATTAAAATCTTAATACGTTGTATCGTGCTTAAACAATTTATATGATTTAAATTACTTGCATAAAACATCTAATTAATCAAATTTTTCTCGTTGATAATAATACAAATTTATTTTAGAGACATACACAGAAAAAAAAGAAGTGCCGAACAACATTACTCAAATTAACGCGTTCATTGTTTCGTAATTCTTATAAGAATTTGATAATCTTTTCCTTGGAAAAAGATCTTTTCGTTGAACTATATAAAATGATTTGATTCAATCAAGCTTTCTTCGCAATATGATCTCATTTCAAGATTTTCACGTTGAAACTAAAGATATTTCCAAATCCAAAAATATTCGTTTGTTTGTCTGTGTAACCAAGCAAATATCGAGATTCATCATCGTTCCCGAGAAAAACAGAAACACGTGTTTTTACGGGATGCACTCTCTTGTCTAGCGAAAGAAAGGAAGGAGTAGGGAAAAGGCCGAGAAAACCGGGGGCTTATACGTGGCGTGTTACGTCGATGCGTGTGTACATCGCGGAACGTGGATATACGCGTGACACGAGTCACGCCGTGTGCGTGTCGCGCGCGCACGACGGGAGTCCGGAGTCCGGAGTATAGGCAGCGGTTCTCCTCCTCGGAGCGGCGCCCTTCTCTCTTCGCTCATGAAAACGTGTCTTCCCTCTCGCGCCACCCGCGCGCGCGACCCCACGCGCCTCGCGGTTGGTACTACGGCCTAAGCACTCCCCCCCCCCCCCCGCTCTTTCTCCAACGACACTCTTGTGCGAGGGATAGCAGCGAAGTGAAGTGCGACGCGACGCGACGCGGTACTCCGGGATAAGCGGGAAGAGAAGAAGGGAAGAAAGGGGAAAAGGTGAGAGAAGGAGGGAGAACGGAGAGAGCGCTCGCTCGCTCGGCTCACGACGAGGTGGGAGCGGATCGCGCCACGGCGCGGCGGGACTGGTGGGAGGGCCAGGAGGAGGTTAGCCAGACGGGTGGGAGGGAGCGCGCGCGAGCGCGAGGGGGGAGGGGCGTACGGGCCGCGGGAAGGAGCCGTGCCTCCCTGCCGTCCGCCCGCAGTGCGCGCTACGCGATATCACTGACCGGTCATGTGTGTGTCACTCTCACGTTCACACTGGTACCGTTCGGAGTACTTGGTTACCGCGCTGGTGGTGTTGCCACCGCTGCCGTTACCGTCCGCTGCCGCGTAGTGCCCCGAAGAAGCGTTTTTAAACACGAAATCCGGGTGCGCGCGGCCCCCTTCCCCCCCTCCCCCGCCCGGAAGTCCGAAAGTGGTGCCCGCGGTCGATCCTTGGTCTCGCGCGCGCGAACGTCAAAACATCAGTGCTCGCGGTGACGGTGAAGACGGAGAAGACGCGCGGAGCGATTCTCTTCTTTCTCTCCGTCGCGTCGATCGACGTCGGGAATCTCGGGACATCGCGTCGCCGAGACGAAAATAAAAGCGCACAGGTGGAGAAACGCGCGAATTCCTATCGTAGGGACGCGCGCGCGCGCGCGCGCCGGGAGAGCAGGGGGAAAGCACCGTGAAGTTAGGCGCGAACGGCGATCACGCCGGACAGGCAGAAGGAAAGAGGAAGAAGACCGTTTGAAGTTGAACGCGAGTGAGTTTCGCGGCTGTTTTCGCGCAAATAAGTGTTTCGCGCGCGCGTCTTTCCAGCCAGACAGTCCAGACGTGCGAGAATTGCGAGAAACAGGAGCAAGGAGTGGCTGTGCGGAGCGTGAGGAAAGAGAGAGAGAGAGAGAGAGGCGGCAGCGAGGGGACCGGGGAAGGGAAGAAGGATAACACACGAGTGACCGGCCATCGCCTCATGGCCCTTCGTGATCTTGGGCGGGAAGAGATCGGCCGCGGTGTGGTGCTTTGTGCCGTCGAGGAATAGTGATCGTTTGTGACAGGGTTCCCCCGCGCGGTGTGCTCGGTGCGGTGCGTGCGCCCGTTGTTGTGTTTCTTTTCTTTTCGGGGGCGAGGCACGCTCCTCGGAGGATAGAAGGAAAAACCAGGTCGGCGTCAGGGGGCCGGGGCCGGGAACGGGGACGGGAGAGTGAAGTGAGTCGAGTGAGCGAGCGAAAGAAAGAGAGAAAGAGAGTGAGAGAAGACGGAAGAGGAGCGGGAACGGTGGGGGAGGGAGACTGGGGGCGCCCGTTCGCGGGTGGGCGGGAGGGGGCGGGGGCGGGGGCGCGGGGGGGACGCGCGAGGGAAAGGGTGACTGGCGGACCCGGCTGTGGCGATCCGAAGTCGCGGATTCGGCACGCCGCGGTTTACCGAACGTAATATGGCGTACAAGTTTCGCGAGGAGATCGTGGGAAAGAGGTTTCTCTCGGTGAGTGGTTTCACCAAGCTGAAGGTGAATAAGATTAGTGAGTGGGGTTGGCGTGCGGGGGTGATACGTGCCGCCAGTCACAGGGATAACGGCTGTCATGATCTCCAGGTGAGTTATTGTGCCTAAACTTGTAACGTTTTTTCTTTCGCCCCGCGCGCGGTTTATACGTTCCTAGAAAGCGGAGGTGAGCCCGCGCTCTCGTTTCAGGTGTGTCGTTACCGCGTAGTTTGTACGCGGGTCGATTGTTGGTCACCGCGACCTGGCGTCGCGCCGCGCCGCGCCGCTCCGTTTATGTTTACATCGCGGTGTGCTGCGAGCTGCGACCCTTCGTGCGAATATTCCGAGGGTGTGCGTGTACGTTACGTATACGTGTATATTTACGTGTACACGCTCGCCAGCTCTCGACGATCGCCAACTCGACGAAATCTACCGAAACAGGCGTATTTTTGGAACAGTAGTGTGTGAATTCGAAGTAGCTCTATTATTAAAAAAAAAACGCAGCCTGTTTCGGTAGTCACCTCGACGGCGACATGATGTCGCGAGGGATAAAAATCGGAAAATTCTATTATTAGACATCACGCGATTGTGCCACACTTTCAATATTCTATGGTTATCGAGCAACTTGTGCGATATTTACAATTACGTACCGTTTGCACAGTTCAGTCAGAGTGATAATTACAATTGCGAAATGTTTTTGTAATGCCGGATTACGAGTTGCGCTTTCCGAAACGATATAACAACATATATGCTGCATTATTTGAAACAAAATCCTCGTTGCGAGCAATTCGTATTAGTTGCGAATGTTATTCGATACCCAAAATGTGAATCATTAATCACGAACATACGCAAAATCATTAGTCAAGTCATTTCGAGTTTCGTGGAAAGATTGGAGTGGAGTAACGATCGATCGTAGTGCAGATGCATATTTCTGAGAAACCTGTGACTCTTTTATAAATATTTGCGATCAATATAGAAAATTTTTGTTATGTCTCGGCACGAGACGGGTAAATTGAATAAAGCAGGGCGATGTGACGGTTCTTTGGAATTTACATACGTATCTTTTTAATGCACAGATCTCTTTATTTTCTAAGGATTCGTCGAAAGTCGTATGTATTTTGAACGGTGAACGTATATTTGTTCGAATATTTTATAAGCACGATAAGCTTGACACGTTACCAGTTAATATTTCTATGATTAACAGAATTTATATTAATCATGCAATTGCATGTTATTCATACAATTGCGTATTATCATACGTACCGTTTTTTACGTACATCAAACACACATGAATCGCAGTTACGCTTGATTTGGGAGGGAAACGAAGATTGTTGCTTGCATTGCATTTTTATGTTACTACTTTATGAATACTGAAAACTTATGATTACGATTATGTCACATCCGAGGTTGGTTTTACTACTGAATCGCAACATCTCTGCCAATGGTTTAATCGTAAATCCCAAGTCAGTGCCATTTTAAAAATTAGATTGCTTTTTTGTCATAAAAATCGTTGAAGCGTTGTAACGCACAGATCGCGTCGTGTCTTCGAATATCCCATCACATTTTGACGTTAAAACGATATATATTCGAAGAATTTGTGATTATCATCGAGGCTTGATATAATTGTGTGCCTAAGTTTATCTTGTCAAGGGGGTCTTTCCCTTTCTTTCAAGTCAAGTCATAACTATTTCAGTTTTCGAGGACATTGCCAACTCAACGCTGTTTGCACACACATACACGCGACAATCAATGTACATGTTTCACGTTGCTTGGCCGGTGATATTTGCCAATTATATCACGTGGCCAAAGACCGCGATTATTATGTCGGTCGGGCGTAAAATCTCGGAAAATCTTGGTCTCGGTGGTCGATTTTTGCATTCGTTTCGCGACGTCAAAGTCATAATGCTCGTTTTCAAGCCGAGTATAAATTGCATCTTCGAAAAATCATCGTCACGGTTTCGTTACGCAATGAGTCGAATTTCGGTGCACTCGGACATACACGCGCGCGCGAAATTAATTCGACGAAGCAATACTTACTTATCTCTTATGTAATAAAAGAAGCAGTTGTCCTCGGGTATCATTTATTGGCCAATGAAACAGTCATCTCGATGACGATAAGAATATTAGCTCACCTACGTATTATTATCTTAATTAACGCCATAATTATTGAGAGGTTTTCGCAGAAGAGCGCTGCGAGTTTCAGATATGATGTTTTGGTGGGGAAACGTTATATTACACTTTGAGAATATTGATAAAATTAATATAAGAAATATAACAATATGTTTTATGTTTATGTTATGCGGTTATATGGAAATATGTATTAAGGGATATAAGACCTAAATTTCTCTGTATTCTGCCAAAATATCACTTCTGAACAAGCCTTATTTTGAATTATGTGTTACGTACAATATAAATTTGATATTCTCCATTAGCGATATATTTAATAACAAGCTCATATTCATGTTTTGTATTTTGCATTGATAATTTTTTCGAAAAACAGGAATAAAGTTAATAACAGCATTTTCGTCGTTAATAAACAAAATGATATTTCATGAAAAATCACCTCCTCGTAACAATACCACTTTATTAGTATTACTAAAATGTTTTATATTCCAAAAGCAATTTCGCAAAATTTAACAATGATAAATTTTGAATAATATATTAAATAACATTTTGCTTGCAAACTAACATTTATTAATTCCTATTATCTCACGGTTTAAGCATTCTTCTTAAATTACATCATTCATCCAGTCCAACACTGACTGTCAGTCGCGATGCGGTCAATCGATCTTCGACACTCGGAGTTAATAATACCAGTATTTATTCGCGGTACTCATTAACAGTTTGCCCGGTTTCAACTATCGTTAATGGCCCTAGCGGCGAATTTATCGCGTCGTCAAGGAGCACCCGGGCGCCTCCCGGAGCGAATTCAGTTGACATCTGTTTAGTATTTGACGCTCTAAAGGGTCAACGACTACAAACGTCATCAGGTATTCCGGAGTCATCGCCGCCGCGGCCGCCGGGTCCCTCAGGCGGCTACGTTTTCCGGTTTTCCAGTCTCAAAAAGTGCTCTTGTGCTCCTCGGCTCGCAGAAAACGTGTCGATGAACTTGGCTAATAAGAGAGCTCTTGGCTCTTTGCCGGAGGTGAAAGTTATCGGGCTATCGCTTTAAATCCTGGCGAATAATAATCCTGGGGACGCGCGAGATATTCGAAATAAGCGAAATAGTTTTTTTCTCTACAGAGAAGAAACACAAGATAGAGAAAGAAAGATAAAATTATTGTTTCTTTTTTTATCCTTCTCTCTTCTTTCTTACCACGCATATCGATAGTGTCGACGATAAAGTAAAGCACCTTGAAGTATTGACAAGTCGTTGAAATATCGAACGCGGAGAAAATAGATGTTTTATCGATAAGGGCGTGCTCGGGTATGAGACTCGCGTGCTCGTCACCTTGAAATTTCTCTACGCTAACTTTAGATGTGAAATGATGCATAGCTCGTACACTATAAATCGCAGTCCGAGATGACAATGAAATACGAGACATATTATATATTTATACACAACCACGTAAAAATTATTATTTATCCTAATCATCGATTTGATTAAAAATCGTGTTTTAAGAGAATTTACGCGCTTCAAAATATTTATATGAGATTTCTTTTCTTCACACATATGCATTAACAAACGCAAGATATTCTTTGAGTAACTTTGCAGAAACTGCAAATAACGTTTGTAGTGAAATATTGTAATTAACTGTGATTTTTATCCAAGTATCAGGAACGTATGTTCTGTAATTTTCTTTTAATTATTTTTTGAAATTTACACTATTATCTCGTGTGCGTGTGTGTGAGCAACCTTTGGAAAGATGTCTATTTCAGGATAACTGGTTACCTCGATTCGAGGATATGCATTATAGCAAGATTTTTCATACATAATTCCTCCCATTGTTTCAATGCCGCTTTCGCGGCGCACCTGCCGCGTCCCCGAAGAAGCACCGTTATAGTCGGTGCACGAAATATACGAAGCGCCTCGAGGAAGACTGCGAGGTAATGCGGTGACGCAGTGTGGTTGGAAGGTGCATTGGCCAGTAAAAAAATTTTGGGTAGGGCGAATCGGTCAGCTAGGGATCACGAGTGAAAGGGGGGACTGTTGCAAGGATCGGAGAGATGGTACCCCCGAATTATCGAGGACCCGCGATCGTGCTACAAACCCTGAAATTTGCGGTTCGCGAAACCGCGTACCGGCCACCACGGCACCGCCGCGGCCGCGTACCCAACACTTTCGCATAATTTTTATAGCGGGGCGATGTTTTGTTGCTGTCGAAAATTGCGGGCGAAATTCCGGGTCAAACCTGACGGGGGTGTCCGCAAATTCGCGAGCGACGATAAGCACTCTCGCACGTGCGAAACAGGTCTCGGCGAATTTCCAGGAGGTTTATTTTCGAGTGCGGTAGTTACCCTGGTCTTGAATCGTTGCGAATCCCAACGAGATGCAAACGAGATTTCTTTCTGATTTTCGGATAGATCTCGCCTCCAATATAAACAACGAATGCGCGTCGCTCGTATGCATCGCGTAAGCCTGATTACGCGTAAGTGCTGTACGAAGACTTTTTTACGTTACGAAAAGTTATTTTTTTTATTAGTGCGCGTTGTGTCTTATCTTATCTTATCGGAAAGAAAGTCATGGTCCGTAACAAACGTCGTATCGTTTTAATAGCCTGACGTTTGCATTTCTTTACTTTCCTCATACGAAGACCTGAGTTGAGTTTACAATAACAGCAAGAACGGATCAAATCCTTGTGACTATATTTCTATCAGAAATTTTACATTCTCTTCTCTAGAAGATCAAATTTGTAATTTCGATAAATATATGTGTTATTTATCTTGAGAAAGATATTCTCCTATATTTTTGGTAAAAAGAGTCATGGACGTTAAAGATTGATTCTTCGGCAATTGAAATTAATTTTAAGCGAACAAGTTATTTTAAGCTGTGTGAAAAATAAAAAGTATTCTTTGTATAGCAACATCTTTTAGCTTTTTACGCAAGATTAATCTAATTAATTTAATTTAATTTTTCTTAATAACGCACGTTTTGTTCATATAATTTCGTAGTTGTGACTTTGCGACAACCTGACATTTAGCATTTTCTCAGAAGTGTTAGATTTTTTACTGTTTGTATTTGTCGCCGATGATATAACTTTAATGACGGGTAGGATAAACATCTGTGTATTTCAAATATGCGCAGAAAATTCAATTATGTAAGCGAACACTTTTGAGGACATCTCTCGTGGAACATGATTTTATAAAAACAATCTCTCAGAGACGTTAATTAAAATTCCCGAATTATGAAAATAACGCTCGCCCACCGATAGGCAGTCTGGCTAAGTTTAGCTATGTTTTTTGTCTTTCTTTTGACAATCTATGTTTAGCAGTCGCGGCATCCAATTAAAGCTTTTGGGATTCTGTGCATTACTGGCGTGGACAGACGTGCAACTAGTAGGGCTTATCAGATCGCTGTCAGATTAATAAGATATTCCTTTGTTCGATAATGATCTTGATATGCAGATTGTAATAGTTTATTTCGAAATTCATGTAGATGCTGTCACGATAAAACGTGGATGCGATTATTTTACTACTTTTTTTTTGTTATTTATTTCTCTATTTTGAAATTCCTTGCAAAATGTCTCGTTGAAGTACGCTTTTGTAATTTAAAATTAGTACAAGATACATAGAATTCCATAAATTTGTAAAATAACTAGGCTGGAAAAATAAAGTATTGCGTTTCTGAAATAGAGAGAAACTAAAAATACACCGCCATGTTTCTCACTCGTTACGTAAGTCATACTACTTTGAGTATAAATTGGCAGACAGAAATAGACGGCAGGAATAAACGGGAAGAGGCACCTCGCTCTTTTCGGTAACGTTGAAGGATCGATGGTTGTTGGCTCGTCTTTTTGCAAATTGGCGAAATCGATATTGCGCTGTCGCGAAATGACGGTCTCTGCCCGAAGGTACCTTACGTGCGTTACTGCGAAATCGCTTCCGCGAGCATCCGGGTTTCTCCTTGCACTTCGCTGCATACGATGATTATTATTCGCGTTGAATTAGATCGCGGCTCGAAACGCATCGGTGCGATCGGTCGCGAATGATTTCACGTAATCGTGAAACATGACGGTTCTTTGTGCGCCGCGTATTCGCCTTAAAGCTTCAAACAACAAAGGGACAACAGATGCGTTGCGTTGCTGTGCAACGCGGCAAATCATTTGCACCATACACGTTCGCATTACCAGGCGTTATTTTGTAATCCCGCAATTTGTCCGTCTACCGCGTCATACAATTAGACACAGTCGATGAGTTTTCCGCGGACCACAGGTGCTTAATATACGCGGTCTGCGCGCGCCTTCTGACAAATGATCGGTGTCTTCATTTCTCGCCTAATCACTGGCAGCGTCTCGCGATCTACGCCGAAACGCGCCAACGTCAAAATTGCCGAGATTGAGCGACGTCTGCGTGCATGATCAATTGGCAGGACTAGGTCAAATCGTGTCATTATCAGATTGCTACAAATCACGGAGAATTGTTGATATTTTTATAAAAAGATTTGTATTAAGAGGATATAAATGTTGTCTAACTCTCGTTTCACGTTGTAGTATAATTCATAGATTCCATTAATATTTTTTATAAAATTCTAGAAACAAAAGAACTTATTTAGCACGATAATACTAAATAGCATTTATTTATTGTTGGTAAATATCGATCGTGTTTCTCTCCTTTCTTATTGTATTTGTATGATTTTTTGATAAAATAATATGCTTCACATTTCATTTTGTAATTAAATCTAATATCAATAATCTATATAATAAAATTCCATACATGTATAATATTAAGTAAAAATTGTTTATGTCTAAGTATTGTAAAATAAAATAATCTAGAGATGGAGAAATCAGTGACTGACGCATAGAAAGCAGACTTACTCTAGATTTTAGCTAGAAATCAAGTGGCTCATATCAGACAATATTGTATGTAATACGTCAATTTGTATACGTATAATTAAGATAAATGACGTTCATATAATTGGCATATAATTGACGTATAGTATAATTTTATTAAAAAGCCGATTTGATCGAGAGTTTTCACTTAATTGTATTAATTAAAAGCTTAAAAATTGCGCAAATTTTTTTTACCAATTGAATAAATAGATGGAATGTCAGATCCATGATGGAAGAAGATTATCGTTAAGTAATAAAGGGAGTTGCAATTTATTTTTGTTTTAATTAAATATTATTCTACATTAAAGTGCAATAAAATCATTATATATATATATATATATATATATATATATATATATATATATATATATATATATATATATATATATATATATGATAAATAGCACATTTTGCGCGCATAGCTTCAATTCTCAAGACGTGGAGCCGTTGCGTGAGTTGTTTTTCTGCTGATATTCACGTCCACAAACGTGATAACTATGAAACTTTAAATGATTCCTCGAAATGTCGCACGTGTGACGATATGTCAGTTTCTCTCAACAAATTATAATTATTTGCAATGCCGAGCTGCTGCTTGGTGTCAGCTCGCGTTATTGTATTGAGGATTCTATCGCGAGGACCCTATCGGTCGGATTCTAATATTAAAATACGAGAGCAACGGCCGCGATACCAGAAGACGCGGTTCGATGCACGCCCTACAGAATTTGCGTTATTACTGATATACACAGAATGGAACAGAGAGCTAAATACGTATTTCACGTTTGAAGAGCAAGGTCTTCTCGAAAAATAAAACGTTATAAAAATAACAGTAGTCATTATTATTATTAAGGATACAAATCAACAATCTGAGAAAAGATGTGTGATAATTTAGGAAAATAATACATTATTTTTGACATGATAACAAAGATTTAAATTCTATCGAGGTAAAAAGTTTAATTTGAATTGAGAAAAGAGGAAGAGACTAAAGTAGAATTTATATATTACATAATGTAATATATAAATCTATCTAAAGAACACTTTATATGGAAAGAGAATATATAAGTAAAGGCACGATTAATGATAAATAAACCACTAAGACGGGAGAGTTTATATTTTTTTTCTTTTCTCTCTTTCTCTCTCTACTTTCGTAGGCGACTGTCTCTCCGGCAGTATAGAAATATTTCGCTCGCCTATTTGTCCGTCAATATTATTACGCAACGACTCGCCCACGCTGCCTTGTGCCACTTTCTTTACTCGATGCATTCGAAATAGCACTTTAGCGGGCTTCCTACTTGATCATTCCGAGAAAACGACATTTCGCCGTGAAAAAAAAACGTGTATTTTTCATTTCGCAAAAGCTGTTTTTACATGATGTTGTTGCTAGGTTCGATTGCACTAGCATACAATCGGCGATAACTTCGGTTTATAAAATGTTAAAAAATTTATTTATATTATAGAATTATCTAACAAAATACATACTTGTTTATTAAATCGAGCAACGTAAATTAATTCAGAATCACGCGAAGACTATAAGTCTGAGATGCTTCAACACATTTACACACATATAACCGATATTATCGCGATTAGTCATTAACAGAAAATCACGTGACAACCGGGCTTAACCCTATATGCTGCCGCGTACAACGCGATGTTTTGCTGGTTTCGGTTCATGAAAGCACGAGCTCGAACGACAGTTTGCCCACGCGGGAACAAATGCGTCATGCTGTACGCATTTAATTATCATCCTTTCGAAGACTCGATGAGTTCACTCTGAATAACGAGGGAAAGTGATGTATATTTAATTTCTGAATGTAATTCGTATAATTTACTCCAATTCTCTTGACACGCACATTCTCGGGATGACAGTGACGATCTCGGTGCCGCACTTGAAGAATCATGCATTTGTCTTTGCGCGAAATATTTAAAAGACGCAATCCTCATCCGTTCGTGAGCGCGAACCTATCTATCCGCGCCGGTGGCTCGTTGTAAACAATGACTTCGTGCCCGACCCAGATTCTAAGCCCACGTAGAAAGCGGACTCGCTTGCATAATCCTAAGTACCCCGCGCATACAGTTATATGCATTCGTTCCCTCGCGTGTCGTAGTCGGCGCAGACGGATTGCACACCTGTATATGCGTCACCTATACACCTACGCGCACTGTCTGGATCCGTACCGTTGTCGAATTGGCCGTTGAACACGACCGGGTGAAGGTACTTGGATACCAAAACGAGAGAAAATTTTGAGTTCTTATGATAATCTAATAATGAACAAACATATGCGTATTATTAGAGTTATAAGTCAGAAAATTTTCGTTGTAAAGCTTAAATGGCCATGCATGATAAAATATCTAATTATCGGACTATAAACACGAAGGATAGAATATTTTCTAGGCTATTTACGCGATAATATCTCATTTGACAGATTGCGCAAAATTATATGAAAGTGTAGTTTATATTTTACTAGAGAACGTAAAGAATGACGATGCAATCAGAATTTTCTAAGTAATATTAAAAGACAATTAAATAAAAAATAGTAAAAAAAAAACTTACAGGAAAATGTGCATGAGTAGTTACACTCTTATAATTTCTATCAGAGAATATAAAATGCAATAGAATATGTATATATCAAAGAGTGACAAGTCAAAGTAAAAAATGACAAATCAAATACATTGGATTATATTAGAATATTAGAGATATGGAATATATGTCGAATTATATTCAAGCGCGAACTAAATTTATTTTGTTTCGAATTCAAAGTTCAGTTTCTTCAATCTAGCAATAATTTCTGTTATTATCATATCACTGTTCTGTTTAGCTGTACTTTGCCGTTTTCTAGTGTACTCTATCATACTCGAGTATACTCTACGCGATGTACTCTGCATGCATCTTCGCTCGTTCTGTCGATATCTAGGAGGGAAGAAGCGTTCCCGTTAGCTCAGCACTTTCACCCGGATCATCACGACCCAGATGATCGCGTTCCTCTAACGGTGCGGAGAGTCTTTTTCTCTCTTTCTCTGTCTCTCTCTCTCTCTCTCTTTCTTCTTCCTTGTTCCTAACCACCTCGCGAAAAACTTTTCCGCCTGGAAACTTCAAACTTCTCCATCCGAGCGGACAATGCCATGAAAATCGCGCACGGGCACGATTCGCAGCGTTTTCAGTTCGCGAGAGAGCGAGGAACGGAGCGTAGCAAGCGGCGGTGAGCCGGCTCATCGGGAGGAACGGAGTGAGAGGGCCCGAGAAGAGAGCATGGACGGAAGGAGGGAGGGTGAGGGGGGGAACGAGCAGGAGAGACGGCCGAGAAAACAGGTTTCCTGGCGGGCCAGGCGACCAACCGCCGACCGGAGACCCAGGTCACTCACCCAGATTCTACAAACAACCAAACACCGTCCATCCTCTGCCCGTTTTACCATCCCGTCCAACTCCATAGCGCGACGCTCCTCTTCTTCATGGCTCTCCTCTCATCCCTCCATCACGGATCTTCTGCTTTTGCACCTCCGCGCGGGAAGCACGCAGCGCGGCGCGGCGTCTGGAAGATTCTGACAAGCGAGGCCAGCTCACCGGGGTCTTTGGCATGCATGGCGCCGAAGACGACGCGAGACGCGAGACGCGAGCTGGAGCAAGAGACAAGAGAGATGGAGAGACAGGGAGAGAACAAGAGGGCGAGACACAAGGATAGCTATACAGAGAAAACCCGATGACACGATGTCTACGAGACATGACCCTCTTCAAGGTTGCGACTGGTGGATTCGCCTTCACGTTGATTTCTCGTGACGGCTCGTTCTCACGTGGCATTGTATTGGGACAGGTGTTGTCATGATGTTGAATTGTCAGGCTTCGACTGGCTTTGGGAAAACGGAATGTAGTCATATCGTCCTGTCATAATATTTCTGCGTGACACTTGTGGCCTCATGAAAATACATTCGATATCGCATATGCAGTTTTGATGATGTTTGAGAGTTTTTAATATTAGCATAAGAAAAGCGACGCTTTTGCTTGAATTTATGATAACATATGCAGAGTGTTCCACAATTTTTCATTTTAGTCTCTGACATTCCTTGAATTTTACGAGTTAAATTTGTCTTAGAGAAAATCTTGACGAAAGGCACATTTCACGCGTATCGCAATTTCCAACATTTTCCACAACATATCTATGCAATCAAGTCTTGAATTAAGACTCTGAAAAGGTAAAATTTATTCAAATTTACATAAATCGATTTCACATCGATGAGAAACTCTATCATTAAAATTAAATTTGTGGTTTTGAAGTATTCTGTACATTGTTAGCACATTTGCATTTAAATAAAACCGACTTTGACGAAACAAAGTATTCAAATAATACTATCAAAGACTGCTACGAATTGTCAGTTACAAAATACGCGGGAAGTCATTTCAGGTATCGACATATAGAGAGAACGAGAGGGAGAGAGAAACAGAGAGAACTTGATCTATTGCGCGTAACTGTATGACAGAATTTAATTTCTCTTTCTGGAATCGCACAAACGAAAAGAAAGAAATTGAAATAAAAGTAATCGAAGATCTTTTGTTCTCTCGCTATTCTCTCTCTTTCTGTCGATCAATGTTCTATTGTGAACACCGCTGTTATGATGCGGCTCATAGCATGTCTTCTCGGATCGCGGGACGAGACGAACGAGTTGCATATAATGCAAGTGCGCGCGCGCGACATTCGCTTTTTATATTGTTTTAGATTTCTATCAGTCTCGCGAATAATGGAGAATCCGCGACACCATCGTGACATTTCGGTCGCGCGAGGTTCTGGAGCCTTTAATGTCGGCGCGAGCGCGGTTCTAGACTCGAGTACGCCAATCTATACACGTTAGTATGGTATAGCGTATATTAACGAGGGACACGCATACTATTGCCGTGATATTAAAATTGAATAGTGCGTATATAGTACGGCGTAATACTTACGCGCTCAACGAGCTATACATTTATTGATCTTTTAATTTGTACCGTGGGTAATTCCCCAATTAACGTCGATAATATTTATGTGTTGACTTACGAACGAAATCCGCGCCGCGTGTGCAATGCGCATTGATACTGAGATTAAGTCATTAATAAGTTGTACGCAAGTTTCCACGTTGCCTGATTTATCTAACAATCAGTGTACACACTTTTTACAAGGACGACTGGATTTTAAGCGCATGGTCAGCTGCATATGTTTAATATGCAAACCTCTTTTTTGCCGAAAGTATGGTAACTCGTCGCATAAGAGGCGTAATCCGCGATTGCGCTTGAATGGAAACAGATGTAACGCTGAATCGCAGACTCGATGAATAATTGATTGTCACAATTATCTCACGTGCAGCAGATTTTAATGCGCGTTGTTTTCAAATGCGTATAGTTTAAACGCGTACGGCAATCTTTGTAATTTGGAGTGATCATAATTGTATGTTAAGTTTCCGGATAATAAGACTTTTAAATGATAAAACTGCCATTCTTATCTCTCTGTTTTACGCCATGAGCTTATGCTTTTATTTTTAGCGAAATTTAGATCGTTTGAGGACCAAAGTCGTCGTTGCTTTGCGCTTTGCTCTATCTACTTGGTTTTTTTTATATCTATATATATATCGCGAAATCTCAGAGAATCTCATGTTGCCGCGACGCGGCCCTCCCGATTTCATTTGTCTCTTTATCTGAACGCGTGCCAAATACCGCGCCGACCCGCTACGATAACGATAACGTATCGCTCATTGCTTAACTTATCTTGTCGACCTCTTTGCCCTCGTATTTTATGCGTCTCCTGTTGTCGACGACGCGTCGTTAAGACAGAGATCTCATGAATATTGCGTAGATGCGTGACTTTCGAAAGTGGCGAGAGCGCTCGAGATTGTAAACTTCCTTATTAATCTAATGTAGAATATGCTGAATTTTAAGCATATGGTATACGTTCTTTATTACCGAGGAAAGAATGTCGTTTCGTCCGCACGTGCAATTAAATCGAGGATTGTTCTGAAATTCGGATTGCATATACTTTTAAGTAGTTTCTCGAGTTACATACCTCCTCCTTCGCGGTGCTCCTCCTAATGTTTTTTCTTATCGTTACGTTCTCTCTAATATTTCTTTTAATTTTGTATATTGAGAAAACAATATATTGACAAATATATGTGTTGTGGTTTATTAAGAAAAGTCCAGTATATCACTTCAGATTAATAAATGAGTTTCGAAAGTTTTAGAGTTACATAATTTAGTTGTCTATTTATAATTTTGTTTCGTCACGTGTGTTTCGCCATCCCGTGTCTACATCTAAAAATTATGATCGCCTGAGTAAATTCTCGCGCGAGTAAATCGTGCAATGTTCTCTACGTTCTCGATGAACGAAGCTTTCGCAGAAGAGTAGACTAACAAATCTTTAAATATCGACGTGAGTATCTGCGTATTCGCTTCTCGCTCGCACGTACGACTCCGATGTAACCTTTGCCTCGCTAGAAAGAAGCGCTTCTTCGAAGAGCGCAAATAGGTCAGGCTATTAGAGTGCCGGGAACACGATAGACATGTTCTCTCTGTCCCTTTCTCTACCGGTCCGATGGTCCGATCGTGGTCCATTAAAGACATCACTTAGCTGACGTTAGTGCGCTTAAGTGCTGCGTTATTTTTCGCGCATTGTACCTCGCGTTGGCGCAGACCTGCCGGAGATACGAAACACGCGTCTGGAACGCGTACGTCACGCCTCGCACAGCAGAAATGCAGAAACTGCGCAGCGTGCGGTGCAAGGTGCATAGGGTGTGATTCCGTGAATAAACAATCGGAGCAAACAATCACCTAGAGATGTCCGGCCGTTACGTAGCTTCAAAAAGATTTCGATTATTCGTTTTTGGCATTTATAACACAAAGTTCGCTCGAATTAGCGATAAATAGTTGAGTAGTGCACGCGTATATAGATTATTTTATTTTTATAATAGAAATTGTATCCAAATTTTGAGGATGTTTATCTTGTGCAGTAAGAGCTTAAAGACGTGTGTATAAAATGACATTAAAGACGATGCATATATAAATTTTATGATAGGAATCGTATTTCGAGCGTGACGTCTCGCGCAAATCATATTTCCGTTCGTAAACAAAGTCGCACCGTCGATGTGTTATTTTTGCCCAATAATAGAATAGAGTTTTTTTCTCGTGCGATGGCGTATTGTACGTCGATTGGCCAGTATTCATTCTATGTCTGCAAATAGATTGGCGTGGTTAAAAACGAAGGCACTGAGTCTACTCGACCCTGAGATAAAAATAACATTCTTTTGCAAATGACGTATCAAAATTAAGGCACACGGTAAACGGCACAAAGGTGAAGGGAGCGAAAAAAAAAGGCGCTCTTTATGGCGTACGGCTTTTAATGAGTCGCGTCATTCGCGGCGCAGCTCCCGCGCTTTCCTCTCCTGCTCGCCGCATCTGTTTCGCGAATTCAACGTCCTTGGGCTGACGACCTGATGACGTAGCTCATATCGGCGTTACGAGGTCACCGATGAACGGCATCGCAATCTTCGCCGCGTGATCGGCTGCACGCACGCGCTCAAACGGGGTTTTTGGAACATCAAGTATACATATACCGTTCAATCGTAAAACAAGTATTTTGCGTGGACCCGTGGAAAACGGTTAGGTATATACTCGCGTTAGATATCGACCAATACCGATGAAGATCACGTCGCTCTTCATTTGCTGGAGAATCGTCGCGGGAAACGCAGTCACAATCAAAAATGAGATGGTGCGCAAATTAAATGCTTAAAAAATTATTGCTTTGGTAGCATATTCAGTAAAGGCAACGAAGTTGATATGACATTTTGACGTGACGTTTTGATGGACGTTGAAAATAATAACTTACATAATACAGAGTTGGAGAATGTACGAAAATAAAACGTTTAAAATTTTATCTTGGGTAGTGATCACTTCATTAAACATTTTATCAGTTGGATTATCTCGTCTGTTCTATTTTAGTAAAATATATAGAGAGAGTGGTGCTTGTAACGTTCACTCCGCGGAATTGCAGAAGTCTCTACAAGAGAGTTGAGAATTTTCTTCGACGTGTACGCGCGCGCGAGGATTGCAAAAAAATTGTTGCTGTATCATAAGTTAGCAGAATCCGATCTTATTGCCAATAACTGTAAGCGTAATAACGTCCAGGGACAAGAAATGTCGGCGTGGGTATTCGTGCTCGATGTACGCGCGGTTTCAAGTGTGCGTACAGGTATTCGGGATACAGTTAGTCGACCTTGCGGCGCGTTCGGCGACTCTAAAATAAAAAACGACACGCCGCCGACGCTCGTCCGTATTTCACCGCGCGCCTTGTGTGAGGTCCACTATATACCGATGTGTTTTTCAAAATAGCCAAGAGGAGTGCCACGCGAGCGAGAAGGGTGCGAGAAGATCGGGCTTACTGCTCGTGGCGCATTTCGAGAGCTACGTCTTCCTGTGCGGTCTATAATTTTATCGTTGCGCAAATAAAATTCATCTAGCTGGCGATGGCGCGGTTGTCTTTTTCTTTTCGCTTGAAAACATCATTGCCGAGGTACGAGACTCCGCATCGGAAGTGCATCCGCGAGATGTTATCGTCTATCGTTAGCCACCGCGAATCGCAAACACTCCGCTTCGATCCGCGTTCGAAGGAACGAACGACCCGTCCAGCTGTGTAATTTATCTTCCATTGTTGGTTTTCGTTATTTTCCCGGGCCGTCATTTTTCGTGAGTCTTCGACGTACATCGAAGTTGCGGGTCCCGTTGTTTTTCTGCTGTTATTCCCCCGCGTTCCCCATCCTCATCGTGTGTGATCTATCAATTTATTTCTACGGAGATGCCCCATCTATCTCCGGTCGCGCGGATTGCATCGGCGCCTAGCTACGCGTAAAAAAATCTAACGTACAATTTCAGCAATATCTTTGCATCTACGCTGGGAGATATCGAATGTGGTATCGCGCGATTATTCCGCGCGCGCGGATCATGCGTTGAAAATTATTGACCGTACGAGCTTCTCTGACGTTGCCGTGTCAAGCTTGAGATTTCAGCTATCGTGCAATAGTTAGAAAATGTCACAAATGTATAAAATGTCGCGGTAAATTATTCATGCCGGTAATATTCGTACGGAACGGGGAGAAGTGTCTTGTAATTACTTGGCGGCAGCTTAGAATTTTTTTTAATGGCACGAATGTCAAACATGGGCTTAGTAACTTCACTGTAATTAATATCGCATCGCTTTGAGAAAGCAGCTATTTGCGTACTTGCAATTCGAATTTTCATGCTTTAAACGTCATAGCGAAAAATATTCGCAGAAACTAATACGCGAAACTAATAAAATTTCACGACAAAACTCTTGAAAATTTAAAGTTGATTATTATTTAACGAACATTTTATTTGTCAGTGTTTTTATTTTTAATTTTGCACGTACGCATGTATTAAGTAAGTATCCAAATAAAATTGTTTGTATTTATAGTAAATCAATTTGGCAACTTACTTTTTTCATTTAGTCTTTAATAATGAATTACTCACAGAAATATTAGTAATGTGAAAGAGAAAAAGGAGAGATTTATTAAATCTACTATCGGATATAAATTTGTAATATTACTTATCGATATATTCGGAGCTCGATATGTCTTTGTTGCTGATACATTACTGCTTTCTTTCGACATTCCATGCGTCTTTCTTCAAAATACGTACAGACAACGAGCAAACAGACGGTATGAATTCGCATGACGCAGCGAGACCATCCACTTTGCACCTCCTTAACGAATACGGTAAAAAGTCGTAGTCATCGCTAAATTTAAAAACATCCTTCGGGTAGATCGCGCGATCAACACAAAAGATCACTTTCGCGCTGACGTACTTCTATATCAGCAGATAATCGCGAAGACTTCTCTCTGACTTCCTCTCTCGCGATATTCCATATCGTTCTATCACAGAACGCTTT
>JASTWK010001873.1:0-22960 GCA_030770225.1 Temnothorax unifasciatus | reverse complement strand
TTAGATCATATGAAAAAAGTAGAAAATACCGGAGAAACAGGATAGAGTCTATTATCTTCCTCATCATGGCGTTTACCGGGAACATAGTCTCAGTACTAAATTACGAGTCGTCTTCAACGGCTCTAGTAAAATAACTACCGGCTACTCGCTTAATCAAATTCTGCATTCGGGAGCAAAATCGCAACTCAATCTGTTTAACGTTCTTATATGGTTCAGATTATTTCGATACGTGTTTTTCGCGGACATTGAGAAAATGTACAGACAGATACGAGTACATCCAGATGATTGGGATTTTCAAAGGATTGTATGGATAGATCTTCTTGGTGGACTTATCATATTTATTCTTTTCACCGTGATTTATGGTTTTATCTGCGCTCCATTCTTAGCTTTGCGTTCCTTCGAGCAGTTAATCCGTGATGAAGGACACAAATTTCCTTTAGCTATTCCAACTATAAAAAAAGGAAGATATATTGACGATTTTTTTGGAGAAGAAGATACTAAAGCTCGAAAAGTCGTTGAGCAAGTAAACAGTCTCTGTATGGCGGGCGGTTTCACGTTAAAGAAATGGGTCAATAATGATCCAGAAATTCTCAGTTCCATCTCCTTAGATCAAAGACTTAATACTTCATCAGTTCAAGCAGATGAATCTTCCATCATACATGCGCTAGGATTAGCTTGGCATCCATCCACTGATCAATTCAGATTTACGTTGAATCTTGACTTGAGCCGAAGATAATCTCTAAACATACTATTCTTTCGACTATTTCTAAAATCTTCGATCTATTTATAGGATTTATATCGCCTATTACTATTTCTGGCAGAATTCTCATTCAGGAATTGTGGTCTAGTGGACTTGGTCGGGATGATAAACTTCTTACTGTCCTTTTAACTAAATGGAATCAATTTATATGCTAGTTACGAGAAACATCAAGCTTTACATTTCCAAGATGGATCGGATTCAATACAATCAACTCATTTAAAGTTCATGAATTTAGCAATGCATCTCAGCATGCAATAATAGCTGTTGTGTATCTTAGATCTTGCTCTACTGATTCACTAGTTACCATCACTCTTGTAGCGTCAAAAACAAAGATTGCCCCTCTAAAAAGACTTACTATACCGCGACTTAAATTGTTAGCAGCCGTTCTACTCATTAACCTAATGACATAGATTCTTCTCACTCTTGAGAGACCTGCCTTTATTCGCATGGATAGATTCGAAAGTAGCTCACACATAGATTACCAATCATCTATCAAGATAGAAGGAGTTTGTTCGTAATAGAGTTTGTTTTATCCGGGATACATTGCCACAATGTAAGTGGAGGCTAGTCCCAGGTACTGAAAATCCAGCGGATTTGGCTACAAAAGGAATTTTTCCTTTGCAGCTGAATAAAAGCTCTATATGATGGAGCGGTCCGGAATGGCTTTCTCAAACTAGCTCAGCGTGGCCACAGGTTCCGTTACCGCGGATCGATGAAGGTCTCGAGGAAAGAGAACGCAAAGAATCTGTTCGGGCGTAACTAATAAATTTCCTGAAATGTGGGATCTTTTCTTTAGATATTCGAACCTTACAAAATTGTTGTGAATTACTGCTCTATGTCAAAAGTTCATTCTTAAAGCACATAAAAACACTGATTTAACTCTAACACCTCTTCTTTCAGTCAAAGATATAAATAATGAGCGTTACTTTTGGGTAAAAATTATTCAGCATTCTTCATTTTCCTCTGAATTTAAAATCCTTTTTCAAGGACAGTCACTTTCAAAATATAATCCTTTAATACGCATTACTCCATATATAGACGCAAAGGGACTTCTTCGAGTAGGCGGACGACTTCAACAATCCTTATTGACAAACGAAGCAAAACATCCTTTTCTACTACCGAAGGAATCGGTGTTTACTACCTTAGTTATAGATGAGGCACACTCTCGAACACTCCACGGAGGAACCCAACTTACATTATCATTCATTCGTCAAACCTATTGGATTATAAAAAGTCGAGTAGCTGTTAAATCATTCATTCTAAAATGTGTTAAATGTACTAGATTTCGTCAACAGCGAGCTCAACAACTTATGGGTCAACTTCCGGTTAAAAGAGTCATTCCGTCTTGACCGTTTTTGCATTCAAGCGTAGATTATGCGGGACCTTTTACAATCAAAACATGGAAAGAAAGAAATGCTAAAATTTATAAAGGTTACATTTCATTGTTTTTTTGCTTAGCAACTTCTGCCATTCACTTAGAATTAGTTACCAATTACACTTCTGAGGCATTAATTGCCGCATATAGAAGGTTCACTGCTAGACGAGGTATTTGTGCTACTCTCACCAGTGATTGTGGTACAAACTTTCAGGGAGCAGATAAAAAACTCAAACAACTGTTTTCAGCTGCATCTGATGAGTGGAAGCAAATATCGTCCAATTTACACACTACCGGTACACAATGGAAATTTAACCCTCCTTCGGCACCTCACTTTGGAGGGAAATGGGAGGCAGAAGTTAAATCCGTCAAACACCATTTAAAGCGTACAATCGGGGATACCTTACTAGCCTATGAAGAGATGTCCACTCTTTTATTCCAAATTGAAGCAGTTTTGAACTCACGTCCTCTATGTAGGTTGTCTGATGATCCAGATAATCTTTCCATATTAACACCAGGACATTTTCTTATAGGATAAGCGCTTTCTACTATTCCTGAACCCTCTTTATCACTAGTTCAAACTTCTCACTTGAACAGATGGCAATTGTTGCAACAAAAACTCGAAAATTTTTAGTCACATTGGTCTAAAAAATACCTTTAAAGGCAACTTTCAGTCTACAAATGGAACAAAGTTAATCCTTCGATAGCGGTAGGTACGGTTGTTTTAACCTTTAGAGGGCGGGAAAATTTTGGTTCAAATCGACTTTTTATTTGACCCAAAATTTATATATAATTTCAACGGATTACTCATTCTAAGTTCTCAACCTGACAGGTGGTCGATATTTCGACCACCCCCGGCCGCAACGTAAAGGCCAATATAAAAAAATTTGTTTTTGCTATTTCAGCCTCAAAGTTGGTATATTCATGTTTTTTGATGTTCTGAGTACGAAAAACATATTGAAAAAAATCTTGAAAGCATCCTTGATCTCAAAATGACGACCTATTTTGTACCAAAAGCGCAGTGAACTCGCAACTACATCCGTGGAGATGCACAAGGTTAAACAGTCTCTAGGATTTTTTTTACTATTTTTTCCTTATTTAACACACCAAATTTTGCCTAAAAACATCAAATAGTTTATGTGCCTTAGGTGGTCGATATTTCGACCACCCCCGCCCTCTAAAGGTTAATTGTGAATGAAAATTATCCTTCTTCTAAGTGGCCACTAGGAAGAGTCGTAAAAACACATCCGGGACCTGATGGTCATACGCGAGTCGTAACAATTAAGTAATTAATTAACAATTATTCGACTCAATCCTCTGAATTCCAACGACCTATTACAAAGATATGCCCTCTAGTTGTTGATCAAACGCAGTTGTAACTTGTTCGTTAATTACAGTTAACGAAGGCGGGCGGAATGTTGGAAATACGGAATAGTATCGGTAACATTGAGAGATGGCTACAGCCATCTATTGCTTTAATAATTCACTATTGCGGTTCCATGAATAAATACTAGATGGCAGTGCGTTACCGCCTAGCAACTGTTTGCGGATGCGCCAGTAACGCTGCGCATCGATATGCCTGTCTCTAATGTAGATAGTAAAAGAGCTATTTCTGCCTATGGAGATGTACTAAGTCCTAAGCGATGTAGACTGAAAGCGGACAATACAGAAATTATGATTTGCATGTATTTTGGCGATGATCTGGACGATATATAGATGAAGATGACATTGATAATAATAACAACTATTGAGAAGCGATTTAACAACTATCAACGTCTTGGATGACAGACTTTGTTTATTATAATGTGATAAGAAAGCATATTTTATTATGTTAACCGTCCCGTACTTATTTTTCTCTCATTGTGCGTTTTATGTTACTTTTATTAAAATAATTTTAAGATTTTATCAAGACCTGATTAATATAGTGATTGTTTATTTGTTTATTACTCACACAGTAAAATACATAATTTTTTGATTTTTATTTGAAAAGGATTGTTAAAATGACTTAATTTCTATATTTCCCATTTCTCATACAATTTCACAAGTCGTCATGGGCTGTGACATATCACGTGAAAGGTTGAAATCACATAATCGCGCATGAATAGCGGATGTAGCCCGCATCCATATTCGCTGGATTTTTCTCGCATAATAAGAGCATAATTAGGCATTTTTTCCTGACGTAATTCATAGGTGTTCAAAAGCATAAAGTGCCTATCCCTACACATATTTTCAAGTGCACAAGATTATTACAAAAAAACTTATTACAAAATTATTGGATCAGGCTTTGATGTGTTGGATCAGGCGTTGAATAGTAGGTTTAAAAACAAAACAAAGAAATTTTTAAATAGTTTTGAAAACTTCGTTACAGGTACTGGCGATATAAATGTTCATATAAATTATACAGTTCTATAATACTGATGCTGCGTAAAACGTAGAATTAGATGGCCGAAGACTTTTAAATAAACGTGAATTATTTTTACGCTGCATAAATAAAGATGAATCGTTAAAAAAAATTTAACAATTTAAGAAAGATTAAAGAATTAAAAAAACCAAAAGTTGAATAAAAAATGTCAAAAGTAAAAAAAGAAGTGGTATCAGAACGTGAAGAAACTGTTGTGATAACAAGTTTTCAACTAAAACACATTGTCAGTAAAATAAAAATAATCGTTAGAACCGCGGAAAATCATCAGGACACTTCTCGCTAAGCATCGTGCTGGGCGCGGATAAATTGTTTAAAAATTGTTAATTGGTGGAATATTGATTTAAAATTGTACATATGTGTAAAATTTGATTAGAATTATAGGGAACTTTCTTGTCAAATATTAATTTATAATATTCAACGCGTTTTGATAGAGGGGACCAAGGCTAAATGACCCTAGGAGTATGTTGCTCACATTGTATTTTTTGATGTTTATCTTAAGAGGAATAATTAATTAAAAAATCGTAAAATGGTTCTCTTAGAACATAGCTACTCTTCTCTGAATTTCATTAAAATCGGAATAATATTGCAGTTAAAAAATAAAAAAACCAATTTTAGTAATAGCAAAGTAAAATTTCGAGCCTCTCGAAATTTTGTATTAATATTCTCCATCGTCAGTGAAGGAAGTTAAGCGGCCTGTTATAAGTTAGAATGACTGTGAGTCTTCAAACTTGAGTTTGACATCGTGCCCCGATTCATCGGTTCTAGCCAACGACGATCTTCAAACAAGTGGTACAGATGTACTTCATGACGCTCGTGACAAAATTACTCAAGAACGGGAGAATTATTGTTTTTCACCCTTACCAAATTCGGGATCGAGAGTTTCTGGAAATCCGATTTTAAAATAGATATGGGTAACAGTACCGTCGACATTTTGGCAAAAGTTTTGGTCAAAGGACTTAAGATTACGTCGAGGATGGACTGATGCTTTGTACGACATTGTCAAATCCTCGCTAATTTGTAATTTATCTTTCCGCTGGCACAAATGCAATACCCCGAAATCGATAACATCGTTTCAAGCATACGCCATTTGTACTTTTTCGACATGCACAAGCTTCAAATTCTCGACAACAGAGCCCATATTTTCCCCATTCTGTGACATACGCGTCCGAATAGTCCCGATGGGAGTTATACGCCACGTAAGAGGTGAAACACATCGACGATTTATTACTGGCAAAAAACGTTTGGCCTTATCAAAGAAATTGCAAGTAGAAGCTCCCAGTACAATTAAACAGGAAATGATGACAGCTGCAAATACAACTTTACAAGAAGCTGGAAATCTGAATGACGTATGCAGCCTGACGATACTGCAAAAGATTTCGAGTGATAATAATTCGAAAGACGATCTGGATCCTAATTATTATATTTATATCCGTAAATTGATACAAGAAACAAAAGAAAATTGGAAGGGCAAACATATTCATGGTTTTATACAGCAGTGGTCATTGGAACCTTTTTATGTTGTGTTGTTTACGGAAAAACAGATGAATGTATTACTGTCCATTGAGAAAGGTACGGCATGTTGCCATTTAGATGCCACGGGCAGTATAGTTTTGCCTCCTCCCGATGTCAATAAACGGATTTTTTATTATTCACTGATTTTGCCGGGTAACAATGATTGTGGACAATTTCCTGTAGCAGAGTTCATATCCAGCATGCACAACGCATTGTACATAAGTCACTTTTTGAAGCTGGTCGCCATAGCTTTGAAAAAGCTAAGCACTCGATCTCCGGCGATTGACAAAATTGAAACCGATTGAAATCAACCAAGGATAATTAACAAACATGTGCAACAGCAGCAACAGCTGCAACAACTGCAGCAAAAGCAGTATCAACAGTATCAACTGCTGCTGAAGCTGGATCAACAGTTGATACTGGTGTTGCAGAAATTGGAAAAGCAGCACGGACAGCTGCAACGGCTGGAGCAAAGCATTCACCAGCAGCAGCAACATGGTTCGCAATGGGGTCGGCGACATCACCGCAATCGTTAATAATTCTTCAAGTATCGGTACCGTTGACGTAACGTGAACCGAACGTGGTAGTTATACTCGATGCAAAAAAGATATAAATATTCAAGATGTTTTTACTTAATTGTAGAATAACGACGCGCATGTATATATACATACCTGATAACAATCGCAGACTCGTTGCATTATCGATGCACTTGGATTAAAACAAAACATGGCGAATATCTCGGTTGATCTCGGACGCAGAAGCGAGTCATCGATACCGAAATAACGATCTTGGCGTATAATCGCAATTGTGCACAACATCCACGTTGGGACGTATATTTTGTGAGACGCCTTCGATAATCCTTCGGGGACGAGATTCACTTATTTTACATAGTTATAATCTAAAGTTTAGCACTGATGCAAGCGGTTATGGAAGGGTTGAATGGCATTTCGTTGCTCGAGTATCTAAACCGTTCGTACGAAGATATGATAAACAGAACACATACCGTAACCTCAATGACAATTCTTCATATCTGTTCTTCCCATATGATTCACACCATTAAGAGGAAAGGTTCAAAAATCTTTCGAACAGAATCGCAGTATCGTCTTGCGGGGATGGCAATGACGAAACTGATTCATAGTAATAATTTAAACGCGGCTGATAAAATATTTACTCACACCGTCAAAATTTTTGATTTCGAAACAGCGTTATCAGGCTTGGTAGATAGTCAATTTCATTCTCGAGACCAAAGATTTTGATGAAATACAGATCAAAACAGAGAGCACACAATTCTCGCCATCCAACCATGACACTGAGCATGCAGCAACTAGAAAATCGCCATTTTTTAAATTTTTTAGCGACACATCAATCTGTTAAGGCCAAAAATATAGAAACAAGCACGGAGTCAAACGAGTACTATTGTCCGGAGTTCATTGATTACTTGCTGCATTATATACTACCTTATTATCCACTTTTTTCGGCGACTCATTTGACAGAGTTTGACTTGAAGCGTGACTCTAACGCATCGGTTGAAAGTTGGTACAGAGTTGTAAAATGTCTTTGGCTGGAAGGTAAACGATATGCCTAGACTGATTCAAAAAATGTCATCTATATTGAATGGGCGAGTGTTGGAAAGATCATACACCACGAAAACAAGTCGCCAAGTCCGAGGGCTCGCCGACCGAGCAGAGCGACAAAAGGAGAGAAGTAGGCGTATCTCTCCAAAATCGTCTCAAATGTGCAATTAATCTGGCCACTTAAAAGTGTGTGCAGTACGTAATGATACATTCACTGCTGTGCGATAAACCATGCCTGAACGTGCCAAATTTTCTCAAATTGTTTGGCCGACTTTAAATGCTTTTCCTTTAATAAGCATTACTCGACGTTTCCGTACAAACGTTTTTATCCATTCTACAGAATCTGAAAGGACAATCGGTAATTTTGAGGTACTCGTACAACAGACAAAAAAAGTTAACCTAAAAATGTATGCCACATTCATTATAAATGTACAATAAAATAATATTTATTTAAGTATTTTAAGTGAAAAATAATAGAACTTACTCCTTGAATATTCCTCTGAACTTTTCCTCTTCTCGCCAATCCTTGAAATTAATCACAATATAAGAAAAACTCACTGAAACTTTCGCTTCACTCGATCTTTAGATGGCGATCAATCACAATCCATAAACGCATAATAGATTGATTCGCACTCGCGACCTTTATATTGGTCGGTGATAACCGCCAATGACAGACCCCCCTAGAGAAAATGGCCGTACCGCAGAAACGAAGAAAATGGCCGTATTGCACAGACGAAGAAAATGGTCGTCACGCAGAGACAAAAAACGTGATTGGTTGAGGGGCGTACATGCGTGTCCGTCATGTGTGTCTAGAAAACGCCGCCAGAGCGCGATACACGTATCGAAGTTGTCACAATCAAAATCTCCATTGTTGCGCTGCACACGTGAGGAGACATGTGAGTATTATGGTCGATTCAGACATAATTGTGCCATGTACCGTGACTGTACCGTGCACGGACAGAAAGATTAGTTAATAAAGAAGATAAGATTTACATTCTTTCTTTCTCGTCGTATCTTCATGTCTGAAGAGTCGTGACATTATGGTCATGTACAGTGGCGAACCACCGTCTTCCAACACGCTGAATGAAGCCATAATGTTCTCTTGGGATAAATGATGAAGGTGGTTTCCCGTTTCCTTCCTTCATGGACCAACGGTTTTAACGTCTCTTTCCGAAAGACGGTAGCGCCGATATCTCCTCTTTCCCCACCATACCCGTTCGGAGCCGGTGAGGGCGAGTCCCCCATTAGGAGGGAGAAATCGACTTGATGGCGTCCCCCGAAAATTCCGAGGAGGCGCACATCCTGTAGCCCCCGCTGCCTTCTACCAGACCCACCCCGAATCACCGGGAAAAAAACCCCACCAGGATTTTGTGTACCTGGCTGGGATCGAACCCGGATCACCGGCGCGTGAATCCAGCGTCTAGCATTAGGAGACCACTGACTCGCTTCAAAAAATGGAATAACAGCGCTCAATATTCCCCCACATTCGCCCGATCTGAATCCATCCGAGACTTGGTTTTTCAGAACATTACAACCGATGATAACGAATCGAGAAAAGCCTTTCGATAACCTAGACGACATGCATAGCTATTTAATCTCGTGTTTATGTACGAAGATTTCGGAAAGTGCGTACCAATCGTGCTTCATGAGGTATGAACTGTGCTTCGACAATTTTTTCTTTCTCGTCGTATCTTCATGTCTAAAGAGTCGTGACATTATGGTCATGTACAGTGGAGTAAGATTTACATATAAATGTTTATATGTAACTGTGACCGTACCAATGCCGGCTCGTCTGTATTCATGGCTCACGGTCACCATGATCAGCAACGTTATTTTTACAAATACGGCTCGCACAGTACGACGTTTGAACACGTTTCCGATGAAAACACTGAACAATTGGTAAAATACTATTGATATTATCTTATCGTCTTCATTAACTAATCTTTCTGTCCGTGCACGGTACAGTCACGGTACGGGCACGACACAGTTATGTCTGAATCGACCTTAAGCGTTTACTATCCTTTGTATTTTTTTAATACTATAAAACATTTATAAAATCTTTCACCGTCTCTTTATTAATGTATATATTGTGTATCAAACAAAGCGAAGAAAAAACAAAGAGATACGAGAGAAGAAGAGAAATGGTTGAGGGCAGAGGGCTTGATCCCTGTCAGAATCGAAAGATAAGATGAGGGATCGAGACAGAGAACAGAAGGAAGAAGACATGAGAAAAAAATAAAGAAAAAAAGAGAGAAAGAAGAAGGAAGAAAAGGAAGCCAAAAAAAAGAGGAAAAGTTAATATATTGCTTTATTTTTAGATTATAAAATTACATATGCAGGGTGATTGCAGCAACAAACTCTGAGAAACGATAAGTAGCGCAGAAAGGATCATTTCTTTTTGTCAAGCAACATGTTCTCTGACGCGTCGTTTAGAAACTCCGCGTAGACAGATTTTAAGTAACATTTATTACAATTATGAGTAATTATTTATTTATTGTTTCAAGTACACTTGCAGACAGTTTACAGAAGTTTACGTTTAAAGTATCTATTCTGATTGCATTCATGACACCATCGTAACATTGATTGTCGGACTCTATCGAACATTTGAGATCATGTTGCGACCAACTGTAGCGCAGTATACAATCAGGTTCAGGGTGGACACTTTGAAAACTTGTAAACTGTCTCAAATGTACTTGAAACAATAAATAAATAATACATCTCACAATTGTAATAAATGTCACCTAAGTCTTGTCTGCGCGGTTGTAACTCCTAAACGACGCATATAGGGGTTGTTTGATAAAAAATGATCCTTTCTGCGAAATCTATTGTTCCTCAGAGTTTGTTGCACAGGTCCTGAATCAATCTGTATAGTTGTGGTAACACAATTTATGTATTTCGTTTATTATTGGTTTACTTTAGTAATAAATATAAATGATTTAGAAAACGGACAGAGGAACGAGAAAAAAAGAGACACGAAGAAAAACAAAAGAAAAAAGATGAAAGAGATGAAATGAGTGTAAAAGAAGAGGTTGAAGAGGATGAGGATGAGTGCAGTAATCGACCATACGAAGTTCTCCCCCCCCCCCCCTTTCATTCTAAGTACGTATACGCGCACACGGGTCGAGATCGTTCCCACGGGCAGAGAACGGCAGGCAGTCGTTGCCGATAGATCAGGCAGACAAATCACGGATCATACTGTGTAAGAGTGAATAAACGTCTTTGTACACACCTCAGTAGAGTCACCTGTATTCACCCTTCCTTGTGCCGATTACAGCAATGGCGACAAAGATAAAAACAGATAAAATAAATAAATTCAATAGACAATGAACTATGGAAACAAATTAATGCAAGTATAAAACAACAACGAACTTCATGGATCCAAAAATTATCCAGAGCCCAACTACAAAGTGTGTGCAACAAGTACAGCATAAAACTAGACAGCCGAAAGACGATTGATCAACTAAGAAATCTTTTACGTGATTTTGTCAAAAATACAAAAGAAAACCAAGATACTTCAGCGAACAGCGATTGGTCGGTGAAAAGTGAAAGTAGCAAGTCCAAAGAAAAATCAAGAAAAATGGCGGCATGTGTGAGTGAAATAAAGACGTATAGAAAAGAAGGCGATTAAAACGCTTTTTCAAGCCAATTGGATGCATTTATCTTACTAAACAACATTCCAGAAGAAAAAAAAGGAATGTTATTGTTGACAAAGATATCTTCCGAATTATTCGCAGAAGTTAAAGCAACATGTGAATCACAAGACATTTTGAAAATTAAGTATGAAGATCTAAAAACAATAATAAAGGACTTATACGAACCAGGACAAAACAAATTCTTACAACGGGTGACCTTCAGAGACAGGAAACAACTCAATACCGAAACTATCCAGGAATTCATAATCGCGTTGAAGAGTTTGGCACAAAAATGCAAATTTTCTAAGACAGACTTAGAAAATAATCTGAAAGACCAAATAATCAACGGCGTCAAGGACGATCTCATTCGTTATAAATTATTAAAACAATCAAATAAATCATCCAAGGAATTTATAGAATTGGCAAAAACAGTGGAAATAGCAAGAGAGAAGGCACCGGGACATTCGACGGGTTTCAATTCAAGCCCGCGACCAACAACGTCGGAATTCCACAAGATCGGAGCAGGCGGAAGGAACACACGTAGTCAAGGCTCGTGGATTTGTGTGGCCTCAATTGGACAACGACCTAGAACGTCACGCGGTCTTGTATGGTGTGTTTGCAAACAAAAAAGAGACCGATCAAAATCCCATTGACTCCGTGGGTATGGCCTACAACACCATGGCACAGAGTGCATGCTGACATATTAAGACCAATACATAATAAAATGATTCTTTTGATTATAGATAGTCACTTAAAGTGGCCTGAAGCTTTCATAATGCCCAATATGACCGAAAACGAAACAGTTCAAAAATTCAAAGACCTGTTTTCTCGCTACGGATATCCCGCGCATTTAGTAACTGATAATTTCCAATCATTCGTCGGATTAATGTTTCGCGAATTCATGAAGAAAGCAGGTGTTAGACATAGCACGACCCCTCCCCACCAACCAGCCACGAATGGCGCGGCAGAAAATTTAGTCGACACCTTTAAACGTAAAATAAAATGTATTATAAAGGATGGCCTCAATTTACAAGACGCAATTAAACAGTTTTTACTAGATTATCGCTCGAGTCCACATAGCGCTACTAATCAAACGCCGGCGAAATTGTTCTTAGGGCGTAAAAACAAGATTTTCCTTGTTACGCCCCCAAAATGCGGATAAAAACATATACGTGGCGCAAAACAAACAAATGTGTAATCATAGGGGTACAAGAAACGTTAGTTTCGAAATAGGCGACACAGTTGTAATTACCAATTATAGAGAATCAAAAATTACATGGACCAAAGCAAAAATTGTACGCGAATCAGTCCCTGGAGTTACGTATGTAGTTGAAGTTTCTCCTGAAATCTTATGGGAAAGGCACAGTAACCAAATACGAGAATGTAAGACGACACTTGATAATTAACGATCGATACCAGACGAAAATACTACTGATAAACAAAATGAACCGGAATCAAACACGGTACGCCGATCGGAGCGTTTACTGCAAAAACAAAAAAAATCACACAAAAAAACAGGTAAAACAGTAGAAAAAATCACAAAAAAAAGTACTTATTTTTCCTTGCGTTTGGATTTCATTTATATTATTTTTTCTTCTTTTCTCTTTTCTTTCTTCTCTCGACCTTCAAAAACAAAAAAAAACCTTATGTTTTATACACACACATATATATATATATATATATATTTTTTTTTTTTATTTATAAGCGAGGGGAGAGTGCAGTAACCGACCATACGAAGTTCTCCCCCCCCCCCTTTTCACTCTAAGTACGTATACGCGCACACGGGTCGAGATCGTGCCCACGGGCAGAGAACGGCAGGCAGTCGTTGCCGATAGATCAGGCAGACAAATCATGGATCATATTGTGTAAGAGTGAATAAACGTCTTTGTACACACCTCAGTAGAGTCACCTGTATCCACCCTTCCTTGTGCTGATTACAGCAATGAGAGTGACAAAGAGGGAAATAAAGAAAATAAAGAAAAAAAAGAAAAAAAGAAAAGAAAGAGGAGGACAGAGACTGCAGGAAAGAAACGAAATGTAAGTTACATTTGTCACATTACAATTACTTAAAGAAAAGGATGTAACAGTCACCAATTTGTGCCTTTAACAGGAACCTGTACAACACGCTTTACTTATCTTTACTATTATCTTTTTTAAGGTTGAAAGAAGAAGGAAATAATAATTTTTCACAAAGAAATTGAAGGAAATATTTTAGAAGCTATAAAAAATGTCTTTAAAATGTGTGTCAAAATAGCTATGTTTGAGCGGTTTAACTACATTTCCATTTAATGAATTCTACACCACAAAATTGTATAAAAATGTCTGTACATAAAACACGAGCGCATGCACCATTGCTCACATACACTTATCATACCGTGTGTATAATAATTCGGAAACGGCCAATTATCTCAGAAAGTATTTCTTTTATGGGAAAAATGTTTGGGAAAAATAAGAAAAACTTGGAGGATTTAAAGGGGGCTAATAGACGATCTTATTAAATTATAGATCCGGGAACCATGTTGGGCTCATTAGAGCTCAAGTAAATTTTTTAAAATAGAAATTCCTATTTTGTAGTGTATCATCTTTCTCTACTAAATTATTTGAACAACTTTTGTCTATATTTTTTTATTTGCCTAGTACTTTTTGAATGGTGAATTCATTAAATGGAAATGTAATACTTGTTAAACCGCTCAAACTATAATTTAACACACATTTTAAAGACATTCATTATCGCTGTGACAGGAGATCTGAGGACAATTTAAGCCTAACGTCTCGCAGCATAATTTCTCGCGTTAGATAGGGCAACTTAGCGTTAGGCCAATAAGATTTCTACCGAACAAACCTCGATGACTGTGCCGGTGACTATCTAACGGCCAATGAGCGTCGGCCTTACTGTGACGGCTTCCCCCTTGCTCTCCCAGACCGCAAGGGGTTGACGGCGAAAGCGGAACGACTCACTCTACGTCTGAACGTCGTGCGAATAAGTCATATAGTCGAATACGGACTTTGTATAGCGAAATGGGTTACTGATACCAGGAGGTACGACGTGAAACTGTTTAGCTGCCTTTGTAAGGCACGAAATCAGGATAATGGAATGATATCCAGGCAATGGAATCACAGGTCATATTTGACCATTAATTATACGAGAATGATCTAATTTCAAAGAGCAAGCAAGTAAGAATTGACTAATTTATTTGGTTCAACCGGGAACGTAAGTTAATGAATTTTCAATTATCTAAGTAAGGTAATGGGTCCTTCCAACTCCCACCCCTGAGTCCATTTAATCATAATCACATGTAATTACGTTACTAATTTTCGTGAAATTAGTTGGCGCCCATCTTAGTCATTAATAAGGAGGTTATTAATATAGCAAATGATGAGTTGCTGGAGATAATTCCTGATTAGACTCCACCCTGTCTCTGTAGAAGCATAATCTACGGCCGGCAGAAAATCTGATGCTACTTTAAAATAAAACATTAAATTTTGTGAGCCCTAACAGTCATGGACCCAACCGCGTTAGGTGTTGGCTCTATTCGTTTAAATTAATAACGAACCATTTGTGTAATTTAACATAAGCTATTAGTAAAGAATAGATCCTGTCTCATCGCTTCTAAAATAATTCCCGCAGTTTCCTGGTGAAAAAATTATTTCCTACTTTTTCAACTTCACCTGTAGCTAAGCGTGTTTTACAGGTTCCAGTTAAGGGCACAAAATAGCGATTTTTACACCCTTTTCTTTTAAAGTCTTTGCTATTTAGTTAATTAATCTATTGCTTTGATTGTTACATTTTCGTATAGTTATCATCTTTCAAGAGCGTCTCGGGCGAGGGGCAAAGGAGGGCTAAAGAGGGAGAAAAGGAGGAGCATGGCGAAGACATCGAGGACGTGGCTACAGGGGTGGCCACAGGGGTGGCTATAGGGGTGGCTACGGGGATGGTCCCATTTACAACTCCTTTCATAATTACTAATAAAAATAAAATTAAAAAATAATCAGTGCAATATATATTTTCTCAAACTTCACCTGTAGCAAAGCGTGTTTTACAGGTTCCAGTTAAGGGCACAAAATAGCGATTTTTACACCCTTTTCTCTTAAAGTCATTGCTATTTAGTTAATTAATCTATTGCTTTGATTGTTACATTTTCGTATAGTTATCATCTTTCAAGAGTGTCTCGGGCGAGGGGCAGAGGAGGGCAGAAAAGCTGGAGAGGGAGAAGAGGAGGAGCATGGCGAGGACATCGAGGACGTGGCTACAGGGGTGGCCACAGGGATGGCTACAGGGGTGGCCACAGGGATGGCTACAGGGGTGGCTATAGGGATGGCTACGGGGGTGGTCCCATTTACAACTTCTTTCATAATTACTAATAAAAGTAAAGTAAAAAATAATCAGTGCAATATATTTTCTCAAACTCCTTTTCTCCTTTGAAATTATATAAAGAATAGTTTCTTTTTAACTTTTATTTCTTTGTATACTTATCATATACGCATACAATTATATAATAACTGCATTTTATTTTCAATATTTTACTTCTATACATTTATCATACATGTGCATGTATCTTCACTAGCGTGGAGCAATATCAAGCTTAAGTTAATTACCGTTTTTGCCTCTCTATATAAAGATAAGCAGAAATTTTTTTAAAGTGCGTACTTAGAGTAGATGTATCTTTTCAAATATTGATCGTAGCGCTATTTTTTAAATAATTAATACTGCCTGGAAAATGCATTTTAATACAGATAAGGGTGAGATGCTGGACGATATTCGAGAATTCTAGTAATCGTAAAATATTTTTCGCGCAGTTCTAAACGTATTTAACAATTTCCTAAAGAGTTATGGGCACTACCAACTTTGTGTTATTTTTTAAATAATTAATACTGCCTGAAAAATGAATTTTAAGACATATAAAAGTGAGATGCTGGTCGATATTCGAAAGTTCTAGTGATCGTAAAATATTTTTCGCGCAGTTCTAAACATATTTAACAATTTCTTAAAGAGTTTTCTGGGCACTACCAACGTTGTGTTATTTAGTATTTTAGTATATCGACTAGCATCTCAGCCTTATCTGTCTTAAAATGCATTTTCCGGGCAGTATTATTTATTTAAAAAATAACACAACGTAGTGCCCAGAACTCTTTAGGAAATTGTTAAATACGTTTAGAACTGCGCGAAAAATATTTTACGATCACTAGAATTCTCGAATATCGTCCAGCATCTCATCCTTATCAATATTAAAATGTATTTTCCAGGCAGTATTAATTATTTAAAAAATAACACAACGTTGGTAGTGCCTAGAACTCTTTAAGAAATTGTTAAATATGTTTAGAACTGCGCGAAAAATATTTTACGATCACTAGAACTCTCGAATATTGACCAGCATCTCACCTTTATCTCTATTAAAATGCACTTTCCAGGCAGTATTAATTATTTACAAAATAACACAACGTTGGTAGTGCCTAGAACTCTTTAGGAAATTGTTAAATACGTTTAGAACTGCGCAAAAAATATTTTACGATGACTAGAACTATCGAATATTTACCAGCATCTCACCTTTATCTCTCTTAAAATGCACTTCCCGAGCAGTATTAATTTTTTTGAAAACACAACGTTGAGTGTCTAGAACTCTTTAAAAAATGCATAAATGTATTCATAATTATACAGAACTATCTTGGAAAAGCCAGAACTCTGAAAAATCGTTCAGCTTGATATATTTCTTACACTATATTCGTTAGTTTTTACGTTATTTTAATTGATGTTTTTGGTTTTAAACTGCAGAACTCTTTATAAAACTCGTCTTTAACTGCAAAATCTGATGAGATATAGTAAGGAAACTGCTGTAAGACAAAATAAGACGCAGCGTGAAGTTGTCGTCTTAGTCAACTTTTTGTTTGAATCAATTCTTTTGCTTTAATGGTCTGAACTATTTGTTTAACTCATAGAGAAACTCTAGAACTGTAAACAATTAGTGAGTTTCCACGCCAGCTTCACACAAATAAGATCAGATAGGTTTTGTAATTATAAATTATTTTCTACGGAGTTTAATCGTCAGAACTATTGAATGTGTCTAGACTGAAGAACTCTATGGAATCTTACTCCTCCGTGATCATACATTCGAAATACGATGAGATGCTACCAGGTGTTTTTAGAAGTTAGCATCTCATTTCTTAAAAACGCGATTTTAATAGTAAATTCATCAGAACTATTGTTAAAACTTATCAGGAACTATGGAACTATGCTGGATGCAAGTGAATTTGCAGTTTACTTGTGAGATGCTAACACTTGAGATGCTAGCTTCACACACGTGTTGTAGACCGTGGCAACAGCTACAATATGATTGTGGCGGTCAGCTGTCCGCCACGAGCACACGACCGTACGACCGTACGTACGCAGCACGGATAGTACAACGGCGCGCGGAACGGGTAGCGACGCGCAGCACAATATCGATCGGCGGGATAGATTGGCGCGCGCCCGCTACGCGGCGCATCGCCGGCCGATTCACTCGCTAGAAAGATTCAGCATCGACTGTATATCAAGGGCAGCCCAACGAGGTTTCACCAGCGATCTTCGAGAACGCCAGTCAAGGTGTGCTCATTACCAGGGCCCTTGACATAACTCTCTCTTTTGATTCGGAGTGTGCTCTTCAGGGCCTCCGGCTAGACGGAGCGTGCTTTTTCCTGGACCTTCGTCTATACCTGCTTTGCAGGGCGTTAACTCTCTTCGGTAAGAATCGTCAGACACACTGCCGCGGAAAGGTTTTCGGGGTCATATTGACCCTGCCCGTCGGGCGAAACCGTATTCGGTGGAGACCAAGGCGCTGCCTTCTCCAACTCCGATCCTGGCTCCAGTTCCGGTTCCGACTCCGACCCTGACGCCTGTTCCAGAGGGTAAATCCAAGGTTCCTCCCCGGATCTCCAAGAGATCCAAACGAAGGATCCATTGTCGATCGCTAAGGTGGAGTTTCCTTCCGTGGAAATTATATCTAATTAATTTTCCACTACGAGTACCGTGCCTTCGACACCTGCAACTACATTCTGTGGCATCGCAGACGGAACCTCCCTTTAAGACTCCTCCACGACCTCGACCTCGCCGGGCCCGATCCAGTCCCATACTACCTACTACTCCAAGAGGCAAGCCGAGGACTCCCGGACGAAACCTGATGATACCGCGAAAGAGTCCTTCCCAGAAGAAGAGTGTCATTAAACAACTCTTCCAAGAAGAGTAATGAGAATATTACACTACACAACGATAACTTACACTTCCACACACGACCACGTACTCATACACACAGAAGAGATATTTATCCTGTATATAGAGCATGATAAAATATAGTGAGATTTTACCTATATGAAAAGATTCGTTATTGTGGGAATCGACGCACCTAACCCGATATCCTCACCTACCAACCCACATGATATCAAAGACTTATAACATACCAAGACGAAATCTTGTAGACAATATAGAAATATAATAACTACATCTGGAGCGGGTCCATCAACCGAAATGATAGATATAAGTGTTGAGTACACAAAATGTAAACGAAATAAAGTTTTTAATACTGACGAGGAAAATAAGTTGGAATTATACATTTCAAAGTGTAGCAACATTTATTTTGGATTGTCACCGAAAGAAATTAGAAAGTTAGCATATCAATATGCTATAGCTATTAAAGCAAACATCCCTGAAAGTTGAACTAAAAATCAAAAAGCCGGAGAAGATTGGTTCAGTAAATTTATGAAACGTCACAGCGTATTAAGTTTAAGAACACCTAAAGCAACAAGGTTAGCTAGAGCTACCAGCTTTAATCGCAATAACGTTGAATTGTTTTTTAATAATTTGACAAATGTTATGACACGTTTTGAAGTGCAATCGCATGATATATGGAACATGGATGAAACTGGAGTATTTACGGTACAAAAACCAAATAGAATAGTGGCAATTAAGACGTGGTAGAAAACAAGTTGGATATATAACTTCTGCTAAGAGAGGACAGCTTGTCACATTAGCTTGCACCGTATCGGCTACTAGAGCTTACATCCCATCATTTTTTGTATTTCCCCGAGTTCATTTCAAAGATCATTTCATTCGCGACGGTCCTTTTGGTAGTTCTGGGGGAGCAAATCCATCTGGGTGGAGAAATGAATGAAGATCTATTTCGTTTATCGATTTCCATTAGCTCTTTTTACTGTGAAGAAGGGTCGCTATATGGACGATTTCTTCCGAGGTGCGGACACAGTCCAAGAGGCTAAGTTGGTAGTTCAACAAGTAGACCACATCTCTGTATGGCGGGGAGTTTTCCCTTAAGTAAATAGATCTTTAACAATTCCGATATTCTTGAATTCATTCCATTAGATCACCGAATTAATGTACATTCTATTCAAATTGACGACTCTACTCTTATTCATGCTCTTGGATTGAGCTGGCAACTCTCCACAGACCAGTTCCATTTTACATTAAATCTGATTACTCCTAGCATTGTTACAAAAAGAACAATTAGCTACTGTAGCAAAATTGTTTGACCCATTAGGGCTTCTTTCACCCGTAATTATTTCAGCTAAAATCTTTATTCAAGAACTATGGGCAAATGGACTCGGATGGGATGATAAACTCCCGCCCCCTTTCTCTAATAAATGGATAAAATTTATTAGTCAACTGCAAGAGATGCCAAAATTTACCTTTCCGAGATGGCTTGGGTTTCAAACTTTGAATGATCTAAAAATGCATGGATTCTGTGATACCTCAACAAAGGCCATAGCAGCCGTCGTTTATGTACGATCGGTATCTAAGAAAAATCATGTAACAGTACGGTTGGTAGCATCAAAAACTAAATTTGCCCCCTTGAAAAAGCTAACTGTACCAAGACTGAAATTAGCCAAGGCTGTTTTGCTAGTAAGGTTAATGGTTCAAATTTTATCAGTATTGGAACGACATGGAATACCTATTTTTGTTTGGATTGACTCCGAGGTAGCTCGTACATAGATTACGAACCATCCATCGCGATGGAAAGAATTTGTTCAGAACAGAGTATGTTTCATACAAGAGACTTTGCCACAGGTCATATGGAAGTTGACTCCTGGTATTCAAAATCCAGCAGACTTGGCCACACGAGGCTTATCACCGGCTCAGCTATTAGAACATGTGGACTGGTGGACCGGACCACAGTGGCTGCAGCAAGATGCTTCAACATGGCCACAAGAATCTAAGGTCTTATCGCACAAGAGCAATCTTGAAGAGCATTTAACTCAAGTATCTGTAGGGATTAGTGTAAAATCAAAAGATCCTTGGGATCTTCTTACTCGGTATTCAAACTTCACTCGGCTGTTACGTATTACTGCCTGGTGTTTTAGGATTGTAGCTAAATTCTGCAAATCCTCTCTGTTAGCTATAACTAATCCAATAACCATTCAAAAATTAAAAAAAAAACAAAATTCTATTGGGTAAAAGTAGTTCAAAAATCCTCTTTTAATAAAGAACTTAATCTTATATCGAATGGACAAGTGTTATCTAAATCTAATCCTCTCATACGACTCACACCCGTTATTAATCCAACTGGTTTACTCAGAATAGGAGGTCGTGTTCAATTTTCTCTCTTATCACCGGATGCCAAACATCCATTGATTCTACCTAAGAGTTCACCTCTTTCTTCTCTGATAATAGCAGACGCCCATTTGCGCACTTTGCATGGAGGAACTCAACTAACGTTACCTTTTGTTCGAAATGAGTATTGGATCATTGGGGGACGAGTCCCAGTAAAATCATTCATACTTAAATGCGTAAAATGCGCTCATTATCGACAACGAAAAGCTCAACAATTAATGGGACAACTCCCTGCAGAGAGAATAACTCCTTCGCGTCCCTTTTACATTCTGGAATTGACTATGCCGGTCCGTTTTGTCTTAAAACATGGAGGAAAAAATGCTCGAACTAACAAAGGTTATGTCGCACTATTTGTGTGCGAAGCCACATCTGCGGTTCATATCGAATTGGTAACGGATTACACTACGGATGCATTTATTGCAGCATATAAAAGATTCATCACAAGGAGAGGAATCTGCGCTACTCTACGAAGTGACATCTTAAAAAAAAGCCATTGGAGAAGCTTTGCTTACATACGAGAAAATGACTACCCTTCTAACTCAAATAGAAGCAATCTTTATCTCTAGACCGTTAAGTCCACTTTCCGAGGACTCAGATGATCTCAATGCTTTAACTCCCGGTCATTTTTTAATCGGTAGTTCCCTGGCAATCATACCTGAACCTTCACTGAAAGAAGTTAAACTTTCTCGACTTTCGTGATGGCAGCGTATTGAATGTCTTCAATGTTATCTATCTATGTCTAAATGGAACCAAGTAAATCCCGCCATTAAGGAAGATTCTCTTGTTTTAGTTGTGAATGAGCGGTACCCTCCCTCGAAATGGCCTCTTGGAAGAATCATTCAGACTCATCCAGGCCAGGACGGTCTAACATGAGTAGTATCAGTTCGAACCCAATCCTCCGTTTTAAAGAGACCAATAGTAAAGTATGCCCACTTCCTATTTTTTCTAATAAATCGTAACTAGTTCGCTAACAGTGATTAACAAAGGCGGGGAGAATGTTTAGAATATAACATGAATCGATAACTAGGGTAAAGACAGACAGAGCTAACCTGGTAAAACAGAACCCTAATAAGAGCGAAATCAATAACGCAGTTCGTTTTGTCACCGACCTCTCGTAAACGCACTACTAACCAAGCAGCGTTACTACAGTTACCGCACTGTTACTGATCCTTCTTGTACAACGCATGCGCGTTAATGCTTCTCGATATTCCTGCGCGGCGCAGGCGCGTCGGCGCTTCTTGACATTACTGCGAGAGCAACGACGATCGGATCGTCACTCTCTTCCGTGCGCTCAACTAGTGAGCAGTCAATAGTATTGCGTAAATACGCTACATTCGAAAATTCTGGAATTAATCTCACGATTGCCGAAGCAGCAGAACGTTTCTATCCTGCGACATTCCGAGTGTGAAAGAAGCCTTGTCTCCAGACGTTTGTACCATTGCTTCCGGCAAATGCTGTACGTACGTTTGTAATCTGGACATTCTGGACGCGTATTATATTACAACGTGCAAACGTTGAATCCACGGTCTTACATACAGGTCTCTCAACTCGATAGAATTTCAGTGATGGGGGTGACTCCAATATCGTAGTTATTTTTTGTGGTGTTGCTGCTATCAAGGGATGTCGATTTGAAAGTGCCTACGTAATCTGTGTTGTCATTGCGTTAAATAGTTCATCACCGTGCACGCGTTCTATAATGTGACGTGATGACAAAACCGTGTATTGTAACCGAAATGTAAAACAAGCTTTAAAAGCCTGAAAATAAAACAGTCGGTTTTTAAAGTGCCAACGCATAGTGAACGGCTCAAAAAATGGCAAGCCGCGATTCCTAGCAGGAAACTAACGTCTTCGCATTATGTTTGTGAGGAACATTTTGAAAAGAAATATATTCTCAAAAAGTATGTCAGCGAACGGGAAAGTTATTGCAGAGGTAAGTTCTAGTTTCCTTAATTCATTCGGCAGTTTGGATATATTGTCGTTTGGATATATCTGACATTATCATATCTATTCGGTATCGATTTACAAATATATTGTAAATATATTTTTATCGATTTACAATATATATTATTAAATCATCAATTTTAAATTATATAATA
>JASTWK010001872.1:0-22968 GCA_030770225.1 Temnothorax unifasciatus | reverse complement strand
CCGAGTCGAAATTTTGACCCTTCATCAAACCTTTAATTCTAAAATTTAGTAGGAGCTAAGATGTAAAGATAGGCTCAATTATAATGATATAATTTGCTCCTACTTTGACCCTAACGCTGTCTCAAATTTCTCTTTTCACTGTTTTTAGCGTTAAAATAGGTTGATTTATATAGGAGCTAAGCTAGCAAAATAGGTTTAATTATAAACCTCTATTGACCCTTCATATCTGCTATCTAGAATATACGGTCCCCCCACACTGAAAAAAAGTAGTTGGATTCAAGAAAATATTTTTTCACATAATACCAATGGCCTTGTTTACTTAATATAATCACATATTTATTTAGAATTAGATATCTTTACTTAATTTAAGTAAAAATATCTAATTCTAAATAAATATGTAATTATATTAAGTAAATAAGGCCATTGGTACTATGTGAACAAATATTTTCTTGGATCTATTTTTTTTTCAGTGCAGGGATGAGTGTAACACATTATTTTTAACACTAAATTTATATAGAAGTTCTGAAAAAATTTTTATAGTCCTGGTGAAATTTTTTTTCATAATTTTTTATATAATTTTTTAGAATATATAATATATCTATATTTTCAGAACTTCTGTATAATTTTATATTTTTTTCAGATTTTTTTATATGAATCTTAGATTATAAATCAGAAGTCAAATATTTCATGCGATCAGAATTTATTAAAAAAAATACAACCAGGGGCTCGTTATGTAATAATTTACAATTTAATAATAATAGTAAAAGAACTTGTAACTACTTTTACAATTGCGTTGTAAAATATCTAGTAACTTACAAATTAATAGCACAAAAATATGTAACACATAACAAAACACAAGAATGTTATAAATTAGAATTATTCAGAATATATTATAAATTAGTCAAAGAATATTGATTACACGAATCTGAAAAATAGAAATAATTTAATTATATGTTTTTTTCTTATATTTATTGACGTTTTTAATTTATTTTCGTTCATGAAATTGTTTTTTTACCGTTTGTAGGAAGGATTGTCTCATTATTAAGTTGTATTATCGCGTTATTTTCCATAGGTTCATGAATATTATTATTATTTAATGATGGTACATCTTGCTTAGCCTTTTTTAACTTTTTAATTTTTCTTTCTGATTTATTTCTGATTGATTTCTGATTTGTCTTTCGATATTTTCTTTTATTCGACGCCATTTTATTAATAAAATCAATTAATTCCTTTTTCGTAATAACAAATTGTACGTTTATCCATTCTGGAAAACATATTTATTAAAATATTTATTTATTTATTATTTTTTAATATTAATTTTATTTAAAATATTTTTAATATATATTTATGTTTCCCTTATATATTTCAATTTTTATTTATCCCTTCCGAACCCTTAACGAAGGGTTAATTAAATGTATAAATATTTACCATATAATCCTTTAAATAACATATGATCAATTGGAGGTCTCTTTGTCCTTTTACCAGTAGCCGAATAATTTGCAATGCTTGAACCGTATATGTCTAATATCACTTCGCGTACTATAATTTTCCAATCTTTGTTTAACTGTGCCTTTATTTCTAAAAATGTTTTTTGTCTTTTTGTTATATAAAATCCTGAATTGGGTGATATTTCTTCCTAAAAATAAAAAAGTTACAAAGTAACACTGTATTAATATTTATATTAATAAATATGTATTATTTATTACATTTTATATTCTTACTTTGTCTGCAGCCGCTTCAAAATAATGATTTGGTAACTGCAAAAATGAAATAAAATAATTTTTTAATTCGTTATTATTATTTTATTTATTATTTGTTATTATTGTCATATTTATTATATTATATTTATTATATTTATATGTATACATCTGCTACATTTTTATATTTCTTATTTTTATGGTTTTTAACTGTTTACAATTGTTGATCATCTATCTTAAGATAAAATATTTTTAGAAATCTTTATAAACATTACTTGAAATATTTCTTCTGATTCAATGTCCATTTTTTTGCTACTTTCATATGCCTTTTTCATCATAATTAACAATTGTTCTTGAAAATAAATATCTCTTTTAGTAACTGTAAGTAAAAAATAAAAATTTGTAGTTAATGCAAATAATTAAAATTTGTGACATTTATAAACAGTTACTTATTAGGTCATTTGGAATTCTTGAAAATATTCCAATTCCAATATCTTCATTTCCTTCCCCATTTTCGCTTGAAGCTTCTGAATTGCAACTGGATCCAGTTGTTGCAACTGGATCATTAGAATGGCTTTTTGATGGTAATGTACAAACAGATGATGATGGTGGTGTATTAGTATAATTATGTCCATCATGTAATGAAATCGAGGGATTGTATTTAGCCAATATATTGGCTGTAGATAAAATATGTGACTCATTTGCAATTGATGATGGTGGTGGTGTATTGGTATAATTATTTCCATCATGTAATGAAGTCGAGGGATTGTATTTAGCCAATATATTGGCTCTAGATAAAATATGTGACTCATTTGCAATTGATGATGGTAGTGGAGTATTAGTATAATTATTTCCATCATGTAGTGCAGTCGAGGGATTAGATGATGGTGGTGGTGTATTGGTATAATTATTTCCATCATGTAGTACAGTCGAGGGATTAGATAATGGTGGTGGTGTATTGGTATAATTATTTCCATCATGTAATGAAGTCGAGGGATTGTATTTAGCCAATATATTGGCTCTAGATAAAATATGTGACTCATTTGCAATTGATGATGGTGGTGGTGTATTGGTATAATTATTTCCATCATGTAGTACAGTCGAGGGATTAGATAATGGTGGTGGTGTATTGGTATAATTATTTCCATCATGTAATGAAGTCGAGGGATTGTATTTAGCCAATATATTGGCTCTAGATAAAATATGTGACTCATTTGCAATTGATGATGGTGGTGGTGTATTGGTATAATTATTTCCATCATGTAGTGCAGTCGAGGGATTAGATGATGGTGGTGGTGTATTGGTATAATTATTTCCATCATGTAGTGCAGTCGAGGGATTAGATAATGGTGGTGGTGTATTGGTATAATTATTTCCATCATGTAATGAAGTCGAGGGATTGTATTTAGCCAATATATTGGCTCTAGATAAAATATGTGACTCATTTGCAATTGATGATGGTGGTGGAGTATTGGTATAATTATTTCCATCATGTAGTACAGTCGAGGGATTAGATGATGGTGGTGGTGTATTGGTATAATTATTTCCATCATGTAATGAAGTCGAGGGATTGTATTTAGCCAATATATTGGCTCTAGATAAAATATGTGACTCATTTGCAATTGATGATGGTAGTGGAGTATTAGTATAATTATTTCCATCATGTAGTGCAGTCGAGGGATTAGATGATGGTAGTGGTGTATTGGTATAATTATTTCCATCATGTAGTGCAGTCGAGGGATTAGATAATGGTGGTGGTGTATTGGTATAATTATTTCCATCATGTAATGAAGTCGAGGGATTGTATTTAGCCAATATATTGGCTCTAGATAAAATATGTGACTCTTTTGCAATTGATGATGGTGGTGGTGTATTGGTATAATTATTTCCATCATGTAATGAAGTCGAGGGATTGTATTTAGCCAATATATTGGCTCTAGATAAAATATGTGACTCATTTGCAATTGATGATGGTGGTGGTGTATTGGTATAATTATTTCCATCATGTAGTGCAGTCGAGGGATTAGATGATGGTGGTGGTGTATTGGTATAATTATTTCCATCATGTAGTGCAGTCGAGGGATTAGATAATGGTGGTGGTGTATTGGTATAATTATTTCCATCATATAATGAAGTCGAGGGATTGTATTTAGCCAATATATTGGCTCTAGATAAAATATGTGACTCATTTGCAATTTTTTCTTCCGTTTGTTTTTTTGTAGACTTTCTTATATTTTCTGTTATTTTTCTTGATTGTTTTCCTTTATCGCGTTCGTTTATTACATCAGCAGAAAAAATTTTTGTAGAAGTATCATGGATGACACCATTAGTTGATATTATTAACTTATGCAATTCATTTTCATTATCTGTAATAAAAATAATTAAATTAATTAATTAATTAATCGCAAAGAATTTGTTAAGGGTTCGTTAAGGGTTCGGTTTTATTTATATCTATTTATACTTATTTCATTTATTTTATTTATATTTATTTTATATTTATTTATATTTATATTTATTTATATTTATTTACATGAACCAAAGAATTTTTATTATTCGGAGCATTTTTTAAGATCTTAAAAATGCTGTTACATGGAAGTGTCGAGAATGGAAGTGTTTGATCTTTAAGGAAAAGATGGCCGTAGCAGAAAAGATAACCATAGTATTTTTAAATAAATAGTGAGAAATACAAATTATAGGTCAAATTACAATTTACATAGCTTAATTATGTGTGTAACGTTGATTACGGCAGTTTAACTATAATTTATTCAATGTTATAGCAGCTTTTATATATAGCGGACACATGAAAAACTTTGCTGGCCCACGAAAGTAAAAATATGATATAATATTCACAATATTGTTATTTTAAATAGTGTACGCACATAAACTACTGTAAATATTGATTATCTTTGAGAATGACTACAAAAATGCACTGTTTAGCCATTATTGGAGAAATTACAGTCATGGGCCATCTTTTCTGTATGGCCATCATACCCGAGTTTACCCTAAGGGTTAATATTAATATTATAAATATAATAACTTACCGCTTATAGTAAGGATTTTTGCCAGAGCCTTTGTTTCTTTCTGCGTTTTAAAATCTTTCCATGTTAGTTTTACAATTTTGTCTATATGTCTGTCTTTCTTGGGTATCACTGATAAATTCACTACATCTTTTTGCTCGCTTTGAAGCCACCAAATCAATGCAAATTTTTTTACTTGAGGCATAATTCTTATATAAATAACTTATTTATTTTATATTTCAAGATGTCATTTAAAATAAATGAAATATTCGCAAACTTCAGACTTGAAACAGCTTTGAATTTGTCGTATGCTATGCATCATTCATTTATTTTAAATGACATCTTGAAATATAAAATAAAGAAGTTATTTATATAAGAATTATGCCTCAAGTAAAAAAATTAAGACCAAGAAAGACAGACATATAGACAAAATTGTAAAACTAACATGGAAAGATTTTAAAACACAGAAAGAAACAAAGGCTCTGGCAAAAATCCTTACTATAAGCGGTTCAGCTATAGCTTGAACTCGTGTACACTCGTTGTACTTGAAATGAAATAGATATATATTTCAAGTTTGGCAAAAAGTGTCTGTATTTAAAATAGAATTAATTGTAAATATTTAAATATATAGATAATAATATGTCGTACAAATCTCTTAAAGAAGTATGCAAAAAACAGCAAAATACTCGATTAAAAGCTTTTCTAGAAAATAGAAATGCGAATATGTTACCCGTTCAAGACACTCAGATAATGTCAAATAACTTAAGGTAATTTTTATCATTACTTTTGACAAATAATTAGTTACAATTACGCGCGTTACTCATTAAAAAAAAGTAACTTGTTAGTTGATTCGTCACGTAACGTTCAGTAAAGATACGAGTTACTTCTTTTCAATAAGTAATGGTAAGTACCCGGGAAAGAAAGATTATATATCTATGTATATAAATATATATGATTATATATGAATTTTGTCTCTATATGATCATATATAATTATATATAATTATATATAATTTTTTTCCCGGGTATTTACATAAATATATATATATATATATATATATATATATATATATATATATATATATATATATATATATATATATTGTCGATTATGAAAATGAAAGGAGCATTTATCGTGATAACAGCAGCTGCAAATCTAAAAATTACGAATCTACTGATGAAGAAATTGGTACAATTTCTGGAGAAAGTGATTATTCGGACGTTCCTAACAATATATTTAATGTTGAAGACAGAAATATTAATAATAGTGACCAAAATGATGATCAAGATGATAACCAAAATGATGGCCAAGATGATAATCAAAATGATGACCAAGATTATAATCAAAATGATGACCAAGATGATAACCAAAATGACGACCAAGGCGATAAAAATGATGACCAAAATGAAGATGAAAATGATAATGAAGATGAAAATAACGATCAAAATTATGATCAAAATGAACCGTTATACCATGGTGCTGAAATAACTGTTGGGGATAGTATGATGTTAATTTTATCTCTTCTTTTACATCATAATCTTACAATGTCATGCATTGCTGACATTATTACTGTTTTAGAATTTCATTGTATATCTCGAAATTTAAAAAAAAATAGTTTATATAAATTTAAAAAATTTTTTCGTATAAATAAAACTAATATGATTAAACATTATTATTGTATGATCTGTAATCGAGAAGTAAGATTCATGCAAGATATTTGTCCATTATGTCGTCAAGCAAACAATTCTTATTTTATCGAACTATCTTGCAAAAATCAATTAAGAGAAATGTATGCAAGACCTTCATTTTATGATAAATTGCAAAGTCGATTTCAAAGACCATTACAATTACAAAGAAAAATAACAGATATTTACGATGGACAACTTTATCAAGAATGGATAAACAACGGTTTTCTTCGTAATCCTAATAATATTTCTTTCACGTGGTATACTGACGGCATACCAGTTTTTAAATCATCAAAAATAAGCATTTGGCCATTATATCTTACTATTAATGAATTACCTTTTGAAGATAGAAAGAAAAGAGAAAATACTTTACTTGTCGGTTACTGGTACAATGATAAAAAACCCCCAATGAATACATTTTTATATAAATTTATGAAAGCATTACAAGAAATCGCTGAAGGTATTGAAATCAATTTACCTAACAATAATCATATTATTGTAAAAGGTATATTATTAATCGGAACTTGCGATCTTCCTGCAAAATGTGAATGTTTAAATTTTATTCAGTTTAATGGTGATTACGGTTGTCATTCGTGCTTATGTAAAGGTGAAAATATCGAAATTGCTCCACGTAGTTACGTGCATATTTATCCATTTGAAAATGAATTAAGTTTAAGAACGTCTCAACAATCTATTGAATTTGCCATTAGAGCATCAGACAAACCCTTTATGGGAGTGAAAGGTCATACAGTTTTATCGAAAATAATGCCAGATTTTATTACTGGAATGGCTATTGATCGCATGCATTGTGTCGATGGCGGTGTGGTAAAAAAAATTATGACATTACTTTTTGATCAAAAATATTCACATACTTCTTTTTCTTTGTTTCCAGTTATTGACATCATAAATAGACGATTAATCAGTATAAAACCTCCGAAATTTGTTCATCGAATGCCACGTACAGTTGCAGATTTAGTGCACTGGAAGGCATCAGAATTAAAATGTTTTTTCTTTTATTATTCTATTCCTATTTTTGAAGGGGTAATGCGTGCAGATTATTTTGAACATTATTTACGATTAGTTACAGCTATAACTATTTTAAGTTCTGATGAAATCACAAATTCTATGATACAAATATCTCAAGATTTATTATGCCGATTTGTTCATGAATTTCAAGATTTGTACGGAATTCAATTTTGTTCTATAAACATTCATTTATTATTACATTTAGGAGATTGTGTAAAAAAGTTAGGACCTTTATGGGCTTACACATGCTATGAGTATGAAAATCTAAATGGCCAATTATTTAAATTAATAAACGGTACACGTCACATTGATACACAATTGGCTAGTTCTCAAGATCAGTTTATTAAAATGATTAGAATAATAGAATTATTGCCAAATAATGATATTCGAAATTTTTGTTTAAAGAAAAAAAAGCAAGTCAAGATTATACAAGAAATATATCCGCATTGTTACAGTGTTGGAATTTATAAATTACAACAAATTACAGATATCATTACAACTGCATTAAACAATAGTAAGATACCGTACAATAATACTGTAATATATCAATATTTTAGGCTTTTATATCATAACAAACTTTATGTATCTAAAATGTATAATCGAAGTTTGCAAACTGAATCATCTGTTGTACAATATTTTCAGAATAATGAAGAAAGATTAGGTATTATTCATTGTTTTATTAAACTTTCAAATTGTAATCAACCTTTTTGTAATTGCTGTCACCAACATTATGCGGTTATTTGTGAAATTGTTAAACATGATGTATTTGTCACTACGGGTTATCAATTTGAGTATTCTACTGCACAATTTTTGTATAAATGTTATGTAACAAATAATTTCTATGTTATTCCTGTTAATGTTCTTATAACACCTTGTGTTTATGTAAATTTTGATAATTTAACATATGTTGTTTTACCAATTAATAAAAAGGAACTTGAATAAAGTTATTTGTTACTTCTCTTTTAATTGTCGATTTAATTTTATTTAGCATTTGTATGACATATATTTTTGCCTCGGGGTATAGCGTTAAAATTAAATCTGTAGAATTAAAAGTTTAAAAGAGGAGTTAATAAGTATAATATCATTAAAATAGGTTTTATTAGCTGTGGAATATCTCAGTGTCAAAGCAGCATAAAAATTTTGGGAGCATTGTAGCTTCAAGGTAGTATTAAAATAAAATGTATAGAATTAGAGGTTTAAAAAAGAAGTTAATAAGTGTAATATTATCAAAGTAGGTTTTCTCTAGGTTATAGAGTATCTAAGTAGGTGCAAACTATCCTTAAGAATGTCAAAGTAGTATCAAAATTTCGACTCGGGTTGTATCACAGATATATTTCGCTTTAGTTTTAGACTTTCATTTGTAGCTGATGTTCGCCTTGAAGTCTCGAAAATATTTATCGCTCTGCGCACAAATATTATCATATTCGGTTTACGTTCGCGCGTCATATCCGCTACACGTGTGTTATTTCCGAAAGCGCTCCCTCCCAAAATACGTATCACCTCCATCTCACAACAGAAATTAAAACAAACTTGCAATAAAGAGATAAATTCTTGAAATTCTATCCGAAGTTTCCACGATATTTTGGAATTGTATCGTTGTCTCTCTCTCTCCTGAACAATTTACAATAAAAATAACTATATACAAAGCATTTTAAAAAGACGCTTCGTCAACGTCTTCAGTTTCAATTTTTAAAGGGGAACGATCTCAAGACGCTCCGAAGCGATTCAAATCGTATTTTTCCCGGCCTCGCGGATGTCTACGGTACGGCACATCGAGATGCATTCGCTGATAGCTGCCGCTCGTTCGCCACGGCGGAGCATGCCGCGCCGGGGTCGTAGACTTCGATACGTCCGATTGCATCGCTCGCCAGTCGATAGAATCCCTATGACACTTATGACATCGCGATCATTTCAATGGCGTGGTAGACGATCGTGCCTACTGGCGTGTACGAAATCGCGCGCGTCGCAGAGACGAGCAACACGACGACGCGACGCGTCGGCGAGCAGCGATGATTCTCAGATCTGTCCGCTTCAGATCGCTCGCGCGCGCAGACTCTCCGCCGAGAGCAAATGATCCTTTCAGCAAGCAGTTCTGGAGCGAACGGCGCGGAATGCAGTCTTCGAAGAAGGAAATTGACGAGAAAAAACAAAACAAGAAAAAAAAGGAAAAAGAGGAAGTCAAGGCTGGATATTTCTGTCCGCGCTGCTTGGCTCGTGCGCGAACACGCATATGACAGTCTGGCGTTTTCCAGCAGTCTTATTTAGTTTATCCGAAGACCGCGGTGAACCGCAGTCGATCCGATTATTTCCGCTCGCTGAACTTTGAACATAATTTTTTCGTTAACGTTCGCGCTTTCGTGTAAAATTTGCTAAAGACCGATGGAGCGTGAGTATCGACGCTCGCCGTGAAGAATATGCGTAATTAAAGCATTAAGTGCCATGTCGTGACGGTATCGCGTGTTCAGTGCGTTTTTCCAGTCGCTCTAGGAACAAGAGTTTCATAAGATTGTATGAATAATTTTTCTCGCTAGTTCTCCGTCGACAAATAAAAGAAAGAAATAACTCTTCGACATTCAAAAATAGCATTTACATAATAATATATAAGCTGTCTTCCGAAATGCGCTGACAATACTGACAGTACTGCTGCTGAAATCAGCGTTCCAAAATAGATTGTAGTAGCAATGAAAAACGGGATGCATTTATAAGAGATATTTATTAAGAACTAAGAACTATGGATCAATGAATATTGTGAAAAACAAAAATAAAAATCAAATATCGTTGCAATGAACAGAACATTTGTAAGAAAAGTAATTCAATCTAAATGGATATGATGAATGCGTAACATTCATTATCAAGCATGCTGTATAATCCACATTACAAATTAATTAACCAACAGCCACGAGATTGCATCTAAATATTCATAAGCTCACAAAGAAATATATTCTTATGTATCTATAATATCACTGGGGCACAATTTACAATGCCATGTCGTTGCATCCCGGTGCAGCAGCGCGGCGGATCGCGGTTGCAGTCGCATACGTTCTGAAAATATCGCGGCCCGCTATTTTGTGCGCGCAACCGCGTCTAAAAAGCCGCCTGGATCGTATGGCAAATCCGTCAGTTCGCCAAAATAATCTCGTATTTTTCGAATCTTACGACTCTTACGAGCGTGTGTCCCTTTACGCGGAGCTCTTTTCGTCTTTTCATCTCGGCACAACATGAAATCCCTTTTATCCCTGCAAGCTAATTGCGTTCGTCGTTTTACCCTTCTACGGTCTTTCGTCTCGCAAATAAGCCAGTAGCAAGCGAATCAATTAATCACTATGCTCCGAAGAACTAGGAATAACGTATTAAAATCGTTGCCTGACAATTGTGAATTATTTCTCATTATTAGCAATTATTACCATTATTGAGATAACACGCTCCAAGAAATATAATGTTTGTTTACGATAATTGTAATTAATATTTAAGATTTAAAAAATATAGCATTTATAGAAAATATTTTTGAGAAAATAAATTAATGCATAAAACTTTGCTCTTGATTAAGTATTATTATTTTATTATATTAATTATTAAAATATTTTTTATTTATGATATTACGGCAAGGAATATAATTCAGTGTCTTCTTTCAGCACACGCGCGTTAATGTCACATGACAAATTATATCAGTGACTTTGTTTTTTAAACTCGACCTGGATAGATTTCCACGAAGTTTCACTCATTGCCAGCACAACAGACGATCATTGTTGCGTAACCGCAGTGGCGGTTATTCTCAGCTGTCGATATCTGTGTGTACAACTCGGAAGAAACGATTGATGCGACCGACGTTAAAATGATATGATGAATAAATATATCCATATTGAGATCAAGAATGATCGATTGTTCCGTAGCCGCCGCCGCCGCCGCGCGCAGCTCGCAGCGAACATTGAACTGGATACGCGCTTATCGCGGAGCGTCGCGACGTTTCGTCGTCTGTACTTTTATTCTTTCTTCCAGACGCGACAAGGCCCCCTCGCGCGAAAAGCCGCCGTAACATTTTATGGTACATAAAACGATTGCTTTATGCCACCGAGCCCCGTTGGTCGGGCTTCGGTCTTTTATTAAACTATGTCAGGGTGTTTTACGGTCATCGAGCACTCTGGTCATCATAAACCATAAACGCCAAGCTCGCGCTGCCGCCTTTATAGAACGTCCAATTCATCTACGGTTGGTCGACGTTGATCCCGGCCGTATTATAGGAACTGCTTTCTACGCTACTTTTTTATTAGCAGTGGCTGTGTGCTGTCAAGGACCTTCGATTGACGCGTGTGCCATAAATTACATATGCCGTGTCATAAATGACTACATAAAAAATAAAGCGACCAAAGAGAAGAAATACTAGTATGCAAATATGTTGTATCAATTGAATGCGTTACGTATTGGGTCCCATAAGTAATACGATTTTTGTAGATATTTTTGAAATAAAACCAAAAATTGGACATTTTAATTTTACTCCAAAATATATTTTCTATTATTATTTACAACTTCTTCTCATCTTAATTTTAAATTTTTTATCCCCTGGCGATAAAAGTCTCTCGGTTTTGAGCTAAGAATAAATTAAGCTCCTTTTTATACCGCATTATTTATGGGATGACTCAAGAGTCATCAATAAAAACGTACGACAACAAATTAAGTGTGATGGTACACCGTCAAAATAATTCCAAGTCTAGATAAACTTTTTCGAAAATCGTTTTACACTTTTACATACTTTACTTTGTAAAGACGCGCTAATTTTCGTCGTATTTCACGAGTTGCTTTATTGAAGCAGAAGAGTCAGTCGTCGAGAGGAAAATGTCATCTGCGCGGATAAGTAAGTTGCAGGATCTACGCCTTCGCTTCTTCGAAGGCTTCCACGAGGTAGAACGGCGAAGACGCAAGGGTATCGGGATACCCAGGATACCCTTGATTCGCCATTAGGACGAAAAGGAGCAAAGAGACTGGGGATTTATCACGCGCTTATGTAAGCGACGCGACTGGACCGAGACGTCGCGCGGCAAATCCACGGCGAAATATGCGCGGAGGAAAAGCACAACCTTCGCGAATGCGAAGGCAGTTCTTCGCGACGTAGAGGCTTGGGCCGGTTTCGCTGTCGGTCCAGACGTGCATGCGGGCCCCGTACATACGATCGGTACGCACGCATAGGCATGTTTCTCGGGTCCGATCGCGTGATCGTGAGTGCCCTCTCCTACGCGTGTATGCTGCATACGTGTGCATCCAGAAATACGCCGGAGGAGCGCGTATCTGTGCGCTTTTACCGGCTATCTCGCGATTATTTATCAAGAATTTTCCAATATTGACGTCTCGTGTTGTTTTGGCTACTATTCGCGAACGAAACGTGAAAGATGATTTGTAAAGAGAAAAATATAGGGGACGTGATACCTATTACATTTTTTATCAATTAAAAAATGAATATAAAAATAGAATACTGCAAAAAGTAAAACATACATGCAGTTCTACGATATGACAGAAATCATGTTATCCAGCGCGATACGCGTGATATAACACTCTCTCTAAACAAACGAGATTTCAGTTTTAAAAAATTTCTAATCATACGTCGTACTCCTATCTTTCTTCCAAATAAAAGAAACCTCGAGATTTATCGCAATCGCGATATCCCTGGCTCAAGGCCGGTTAGACCGTAATGAAGAATTGTCCCGTCGGGTTTTTTTTCTTTTAAGCAATAAACAACGACGTAGCACACGCAGGCGGAGGAACACCTTGTACGTCGAGGAGATACGCACGTGTGTTGGCCCGAGAGCCGTACAAACTGGCCACTTCGCGTGCGTCGATCGCGGCGTAGGATTTGCACGTACGTGTACGCGTACGTGCACGTTTGTATGCCCGTGGAGAGCGGTGGCTAGGTCACGGTCAGGGCGATGCCCTCATCTTCCCTTGGGGAGAAAGAGAGGTGGCCGCCGTTTGCGATGCTCCAAAGCTGCATCTCGCGGGCCACGCGACCGACGACGAATCGCGCGTACGTGTGCGACGTACGAGGTCCTCTTCCTCCTCCTCCTCCTCCTCCTCCTGCTCTTTCTCCTCCTCCTCTTTCCTCCCCGAGATATCGCGCGTGCTTTATATCGCGATCGGATTCGCTGAGAACTCAATTAGAGCGCGAGAGATAAATCTTCGTGGTCGTGATGATCCATAGGTAGCTCGCGATGGAAGAGAGGAGGCAACCGATGTGAAGTTAGCGCCCAACTTTAAGATATCAAAAAACGTCCAACACCATTCGAAAGAGAATCGTTTGTACCTGTTCATACATCCGTTTAAATTGTTTGTACCTCAAAGGAACCGGAAGTACAAGCTTTTCAAAAAACGTCCAAGAGGTAACTTCGTTAATTTTTGAGATATCGATAAACGGCCAACGCCATTCGAAAGAGAAACCTTTGAGGTACAAACGATTCAAACGGAGGTACAAACGGGTACAAATGATTCTCTTTCGAATAGCGTTGGGCGTTTTTTGATATCTTAAAGTTGGGCGCTAACTTCACATCGGTGAGGAGGCAAGTGCGATGCTGCCGATTTTTTTTTCGGAGAAACGAGATTTCGACAGATCTATGAACGTCAAAACCCTGAAAATTCTTCAACTGTGTTCACGAGTTATTTATAAATGTCTATTCGTTTTCATTATTTTCGCGAAGACTCGTTATCGTATAAGGTTCTCGTTATTGAACGTCAACTTGTATTTTTCTCGAAGCTGAATAAGCTGAAGAGTCTTCATGGTGCAATCCCGCACGCAGGCAAGCTTGCACATTGAAACACAGTGATAGAAAGCAAGCAGCGTATCGCTCGTTGAAATCGGAATATATTTATGAATCATCCTCTTGAAATTATTTCATCCGGTTTTCGAAGTTTCTTTGATCGCGTTGCAAAGTAACCGCCTGTAGGCGCAAAGTGATCCTATATATGTACCGCGATGTTTTCTCATGATGTGAAGAGAAAAGACAAGAGGAAAGACTTGTATACGTTGTATACAATGCCTCGTCAGTGCCGTTATACGCCGTAGCACATGCACCGTAGCAGAAACCGATCGCTAAAGGAGCTAATCACAAGCAGGAGGAAGTTGAGAGAGAGAGAAAGAGCAGAGACGTTAAATGAAAGCACGAACCTCGGCGTCATCGCCGTCGTCCGCGTCGGAAGAGACAGGGTTATCAGTTGCGAGCTGCATCGCCTTTCGGTGTGCAATAAACGTCCGCTGTATAAATATGCGCGGCGTAGCAGCGAGGCGCTATCTCGTCAGAGAGAGCCAGAGAGGAGGGTCTTTTTACGTCGTCCGAATACCCGGGGCGCGTGATACGCGTGCATTCACGACGTTGCATTCGTTGGGTGCACTTGAACCAGGAAATTGTCTGCATCCTTGGCGCGCGACGAGCAATAAATAGACGTTCCCCGGCCGCTGGTACGCGCAAAGATTAATCGGACGCGCGGTCGCAGCGTTCGCATCGAGAGAGAGAATCGCGAGAGCTTCGCGAGATCCCGAACTTTGGGCCGAGAAATGCGAAATTGACACGATTACGCATTGATCTCCTTCGCAAAAAAAAAGAAAGAAAGAAAAATACGTGATTTTCTTTCCAGGAGGAAATGCGAAGCACATGCAACTCGACAAGTTTAATAAGAATGTTCAGGGAAACCTACTTTGTGCTCGTGAACGAAACGTATGCGTACAAGACCCAGTGATGCATAAAATCATAGAGATTGAGAAGAGAAATAAGATTAAAATTGACTAATTAAATACATATTGTAATCAATAGAATATTCATTTCGCCAATTATCTACCAGTATGCTGTAAGCTAACCGGTTTCAGTCGTAAATATGTGGAGTCGAATATTCCTTACTGAAAATTGCTTAATTTGTTTAGGCACAGCCGTACAAGACGAAAATCTCGAGATTTAATAATTCTTTTTATTAATTATTAAAAATAATCTTAAATGCTCTTTAAAATCTTCTTGACACTTATTGTTAGCTTTTATAATATAATATAATATAATAGCACTTTAAGCATGAAATTTACATATTCTTTGCTATCTCTCTGGAATGCATCTGGAGTATTATTAGAAAACAACAAAGGGAAGGACACTTTCTTACGGTAAACCTTATACATCGGTTCGTGCTTCGATTCGTTCCGCTCTAGTTTCTATAACACGGTGAAAATATATTTCCACTCCTACTTGCCGGTAAACTTTCGTGACATATTACTATGCAACAATGTTGTCAGACACGAACGTGTACTTTCAGAAAATCAACGATTATAATTATATCTATCGGACACTTGCCGCCTTATTGCAAAATATTCATAACATAGTCGTAGCAAAAACTTAATTTAAAAATCTAATAGCAGCTCAATTATTGGTTATACACCAGCATATTTTTATATAAAAAAAAATATAATTTTATACTAAAAAAATTAAATAAATATCTAAAATGTCATATCCTGAAAAATATTTTTAATTGCTTGAAATAATGAGCACTAAATTTTTTGCTCTTTTTTCAGATAACAAGCTATTTAACTTTTCCTGAGACTTTTATTTTATGTTCTTTCTCGTACCGAGTATTTTACATTTATTTCTGCTTTATTCTAAACTCTCAGAGAACATTTGCAGTCTATAAATATGAAAGATCAAATCACCGTAATTTTTGACGAGTTTTGCGGTTAACTCTTCGCACTCCAACGCGAAATCAATGGTAACGCGCAATGAGCGTAATTGTATTACGCTGCAGCCTTACAACGTTCCGACACGTGATCCGTATGGACGTGTGGTCGCGTACCGTACTGGAAAAAAAAGAGCATTCCAACGGCCTACATTTGACGTTACGTCATGCATCCGTTCTTCGTGCACAATAGTTGATGCTGAAATTACTCGGTTTAATTACGGTTTATCCAACTTACGGAGGCGATTATATCGTCTCTGTCCAATCGGCCGTGATTAGCATTTCGTGGCACGCTATAGAAATCACTCGACCGCCCGATCCTCGAACATTTTGTAACGAAAGTCCTTTCCCGGCAACGGAAATTGAGACGGTGCGCGGAATAAATTTGCACTTGTAAAACGTATAATATAAAAAGTATAGTATAAAAAGCGAGCTTCTTTAGTTTTTTTTAAATTTAATTAATAAAAATCATAAAATGTTTCGCATCACGTCCCTATTTTAATAAAACATTTGTACATATTTCAATAATTATGTTATTTAATACAATTATCACTTTATATCTTAATTTAGAGAGAATCGTTTTTATTCGTGATCACTTTTGTTGTATATAATTCTCTTCTTACTCGAAAAACTTAATCTACTTATTTTGGAAATTGTATAGAGAGACATATAAAAGATTAGGATAACACTTGCAACAGCTGACACTTGACTGCCAAAGGTTAAATTACTTACGAAATGAAGTAATCGTCACATGTGTAAGAGAAAGAGAAAGTATATTGCGTGAAAACCGGGAATGCAGGTCTTATGAATTACGAAAGAGCGATTTTCTAAAACAAATGTACATACATCCGTATGTAAAAATTGTTTCGTGCGTTTGCATATCCCAGTTGTTATCCTTGACGAGAGCTCGAGCTCGGAGAAGTTCCTTTCGAATCGAAAGAGACGAAAGAACAAAACTCAGAAACATAATCACAGTCGATATAATGTTAATTCACATGATCCACTCTCTCATTTATGATCACATGGCAATTACCCTTGAGACTATTAGCTTTTATAAACACGCCAGATTCGTCATAGTTAAAAGTGCAGTTTAGCTGCGGCTAATAACTAATAATTATCGATAAACCTATTATCAGCGTAAAAGCAAATCATCGATCTCTCCCGCTTTACTTTATTTCACGGCTAAACTTTGTTTACACTTTCCAATTTTTCTCTCTTATCATTCCCTTTTCGATCTTTTCTCCATCGCCTATCCGACAAATCTTAATTAAGTTTCTCGAACAATCATCCGTCTGTTCCGTCTTAATCGCTGCATATCCCTTATTCCGAAGCCGCGCGATCCAAAGCTAATTTTCTTCTTGCATAGTTCGGAATCCCGGCGATGCTCCTGTTGAACAAGATCGCTCCCCCCCCCCCCCCCTCTCTTCATACTCCAAGTTTATTTTTATCCCTACTAACTCACGGGGCAACAGGAATATGAATGAAAGGAAGCGATAGGCAAGCTGCCAAAAGCGCGAGCTATTAATATAGCGATACAGGGAACGGCGAAACCGGAGCGGTTTAATCGCGAAACGCCGCACGCTCGAATTCTCATAACTCCGCAATTCGATCGCATCTCGTCGGGCGCATCTCGTCTCGATTGTCGGGAAAATATGTTAGCCGACAGTTCAAGGTTCAGCACGTATACGAAAAAAATTACGCGACACCGTGACGACATATGGCGCGCACGTGCGTGCTCTCTTTCTCTCTCCCTTTCTGTCTACGAGCAGCAGCGGCGTGTTTCCCTATAGCGTGCATTACCCTAGACCGAAATACGAGCAAGACCGTGGAACATCACCCCCCCGGTTGGCGATATATTTTTGGAATTAGTATCTCTCTCCCGTCCCACCGCATCAGACAGCGAGATACGGAGAAAGTCGTAAAGATCTCCGATATTTAAACCTCTGGAGAGTCACGTTTGTCATTGTCGGATTCTCGCAAGCTCGGCGATAACTGCTGCATATCAGATAACTCGAGATTCATTTCATATCACGTAAGTTTATCAGAGATACGTATTGAGTGAATCGTTCTGATTAAGAGATAAAAAAAGTATAGCCATGTGTACATGGTGAAACTTGAGACTAATATAAATGTATTAACACTAGTTTACATTGTTTTTGCCCATGATCAAAGACTGTTTCCTATTGTTTTTGTTACCTGAATACGAATATAACAAAAAATTCCTACACATCTAGAAATGTCTCTATCGCAATTTCAAAGTTTTGCAATAAATAGTAAGCGCCAAACTTTTAGAAAAGAAGTAACAGTAAAAAGTTAAATGCAACCTCTTATGTTTGCAATAACTTTACTTATAATTCAAAAGCAATATTAAAAACGTTTTATGCCTCTTGCAAGCTGTTAGGTCTGGTTCTCTTACTATTAGAAGAGACCAGCGATAATAAATGAATCATCCCGTCATGTTTTCGTCCCACCAGCCTTGATAACGAGCATCCATAGTATAGTTCTATTAATAGTCATACTTCATTTGTATTGTGAATGTGGTCTAAGCTGTTTTAAATATAGGTATTTCAATTTATTCTTTAATATCACTTATTTTAATTATTTATACTTTTTTGAAAAAAATATTATAATTAAATAAGATGTGGTGGATATTTTTTCCCTTTAAATATATGTTGTGTGGACCGATATCTTTGAAAGTTTATGGTATTTATTTATTGAGCAAAAACCAAATAAAAATTTGTAAACTAGTGTTATTATCGCTAATTATCATTTCTAATAATTCACTCGGAATCGAAAGGCGCAAAACACGCGAATGCACATACCTATCTATCGCTCCTATATCACGTTCGTTTAATGACTGCGCAAGTAGATCGTAAATTTACCTCGTTTACCTTGATAATGCGGATGAGATATGAGTCTCGGTAGGCGCGACAGGTACAATGTTAGAGAAACGTTTGGTATTACACGCGATTTTGCAAAGGTATCATTCATTATGCGTGCTTGAAAGAAGCTCGCGTGTGAGGTAACCGCTAAATCTACCGTCGGAACAAGCTGAGCTTTATTTTCATTCGGTACTCCAGACATTTCTGCCGCGAAAAACTGCGATTTATAGAGACGGTTCACGTCGCATCGTACAAACTAACTTACGAAATGGATGCTTTATAAAAGAGAGGACAACGCCTGTAACAAGGATAATACGCGCTTCGTATTCTCGCTGTAAAACAAATGTTTTCGCTCGCAATTTTTTGTAGCGCAGTAAGCGCACGCCTCGCTCCTAACTCGTGTGACCCATTGTTTTTAAAAGCCGCAATAAAAACATCATAATTTTCCACGGTTACCGATCGGGTAAACGGACGGGTAGACGAAGCATTTTATTTTATGCCGCTAGAAAAGACGCAGCGGGAGAGAGAAAGAGAGAGAGAGAGAAAAAGAAGAAAAGAAAGAACGGCCGCGCGGTGCATCGCGCGGAAGAGCGAAGTGCGTTCACCCCATCTATCTATCAATGCGTTGCAGCGGCCAAACAGCCGGTCAGTTCCGCGCGCGAGCTCTCGACTTCCTTCTTCCTGATATCGAGCCGAATTATCGTTCACCCGCGAGTGAAAGGAAAGGCCTGAACGATTCTCGAGCGATTTCAGGCGATTCCCGAACGTTTTGTTTACCCTCCGCGAGAGACTGCCGGGGCTTCGGCCGAGCTCGCTCGCTTGCCCGTGGAAGGACGAGGACGGAAAAAACGAGTCAACGACATCCGTGAACGGCAAACGTGGCTGCAGCCTCGCTCGTAAAAGAGTTTAGTGCCGGTTGTGGGACGAGGTCGTTCCTCGGAGATGACGTACTAAAATTTACGGTGGGCGTGCGCAGCAGCCTTCTTCTGACCGGCATACTTGGATCGTACGAGCGAAGTTTCTACTTCGAGAGAAGCTGTCCTGAACGCGCGTCTCGAAGCTAGGAAATGCCTTAGGAAACTCGTCTCGAAGAAGCAAGAACGAATTCGTTACATTTAAGCTTAGTTCGTGCTAACTGCACTCGCGAATCGTTAGGTCCGACAGCCGGTTATGAGTCGAGAGACGAGTACACAAATGTGTAGGAACACTTTTACACCCGTCAGTTAATTACTTTGACACAAAGAGCTACGTTTCGCGCCTCATAAAATCATGAAAGAGTATCGTCGCGAGATAAAACCGGATTTATATTTCAACGGACGAGTCGAACGTGCTGCTCTCGATGATTTTTTGGATATTACAATTTGTCCGGCTAACGAGCGCACGATCGGGAGTGAGCGAATTGATCGGGATACTCGGATACTCCCACAGGAGCATTCCGTCGGCGCGAAATGTACGAAAGGAATTAATGCAATTCACGTGATTAGCAATGTTGCAATTTGTCGTCGAGGCCGGTAACGGGTCTGCCGCTCCGTAGGAGAATGTCACCGAACATTGTAATTTGCTGAAAGTGGCGCACAAGTCCGCGCGACGCGACGGCCGGCGCGGCGCCGACAGTGCGACATTATGAGCAGGCACAGACGCGGATTCCAATTAAACGGAACGCTCGTTAACTGCTTATTTCATCGAGCTATCGTAAATTCCCTCCGCCCCCTCCCTCCCCGCCCTACGGCGAACGGTTAAACGGTAAAGATGTGGCATGATATCAAAATTGGTTTTCATGCGCGGTACGTACCATGTGCACCGTTAAAAATAAGTGACCATGCAACTGCAAGGCGTGCATATTTCGCGCAGATTTTTCGAACTTGCAAAGCAGAAAGTCGAAGACGAAAATAATTAATGCTCTGTGAAAAGTAAATTTTTCAATTTTAGCTGAATTTATTTAAAAACAATTTTTTTTGACCGATAAAATATTACATTAATGCCATTTAGTTAATGTTGGTTGCATGTTAATTGCATAAAATAGTAAAATAATATATCGATATTCTAAAAGTGTTAAAGGGATTGCTTATAATATATTATTACTAATTGTGTTAAAAAGATAAAAATATGGATACGATTAAAGTTTTATTTATTCCTTTCTACCTATCCTACTTTATTGTAACCTATTTTATTGTATTTCAATCTCTGACTTTAAAGTCACAGATTGATTTAAAAAGAAGTTTACGTGTGCGATAACTTTTTGGTGATTTTTAGACGAGCGATCGATCAAGTTGTGCGTTTGTCTGCAAACAAAGATCGTCTTACAGATTATTTACCGTCTATAAATTTCTTTAGAAAATAGGTCGAACTTTTGAAGCCATTTTACAGCGGGGTGAAACAACCCGATCGAAACCTTTCAAAGGGACGTTTCCGTGAAAACTCGAGCGTCGGCGCGAGAAACAACAAATCTTCGTTTAACTGAAGCCCGGTAACGATCCCGAGGTAGGAGTACCACGATGGAATGGAATAAAGGGACTTAAAATAGCTGCGGACCCATCCGTTTTCGTCCGATGACCTATCTGAGCTTTTATAAGAATAGGCGCCATATATTTCATGCGAGCGGCTTTGCCGCGAGACAAATGACACGTGGCACTAAGGAGAGTGCTACTCGCACGCGTTAATTTGTCAATTTTCAAGAATTGTAATTTTGAAACTCCGTAATATTTTAAAAAAGTACTCGTAACGTATTTTTTCCTAAACATGGCTAACGAAATGTAGCTTTTGTATCGTTTCGAATATGTTTAATATATTTAAAAGAAATATACTTCAAAATACATAAAATCATACGTTTTTGGAGATTAACGAAATGTATCCGACAGAAGAAGAAAAACATTTCATTCAATTGCCTCATCGACGCAAACGCTTTCATCGATCGCATTCAATTCCATCGTTCTCTATCTTTCGTGCACACAAAGTCATTCGAAAGACGTTCACTTTTATCACCGTTTGCTCGAGGGAACGATTGTTGCGACCTTTCGCCTCGTTCTTTTTCCTCCAGCCTCCTTCAAAAGTTCACGCAGTCGTGTCTTTCTCTTTTACGAAATAACGGCACGCCATTTCTCGCGGTTACTGATTTTCTTGCTGTTAAGTAATGACATTGTTATAAATTAGCAGTTTGTTTGTTACAACGCGCATATTTATTTCTTTTACGACGATTATTTGTTTAACGTGTATATGTGAAAAACAACTAGAAACACGCGACGCAGACATTAATATTAATATTAGTTATTTAACTCTAGAACTGCGAAAAAAATATTTTACTAAAAAAACAAATAACATTTTCGTTTCTTGGAGAAAAAAAAGAGAATGAAATATCGGCGGAAGAGATGCGTTTACGAGGCCGATGCTCCCTTGGGACCCGGTTACACAATCCTGCCATAATCCTGCGCCAGAACTGAACTGAATGAATCTCGACGTCTCTGTCCGTTCTTTTTCCTATTTGTAAACAGGAAGTACAAAACTTCCCTGCGCGTCCAAGTGCAAAGCCTAGCCGTGCGCGCGCGTCCTATCTCACGCATCGTATCGTCGTAATTTGCAATTTATATCATGGATTTACATATTAAGCTAATCGAGCCCGATGTTCGGCGAGACGAGATTACCGTTAACCGGTCTCGATCGGCCGGGCTTTTCCGCGCTGGAATGCAACCATCGTTTAATCCGCCCATCGCTCGGTCCTCCCCTTCCATCGCTAATAAATTTTCATAGGTCGTTCGAGTGACTCTTTATCGCGGGGAAATTGCCTCGTAAGGGTCTCCACCGCCGTCGCTGGGATCGGGATCGAGATCGGGGCGTCATTTATAAAACCACGCGCGGGGGGACCATTAGAGGATCGCTCGTGAGATGCGATCTCTCGCGTTCGCTGGGAGCAACACGCGCGGCGATCGCGTTATCCGCGCGAAAGATCTCGCGGGACGACGCGACGGACGGAGCGGCT
>JASTWK010001871.1:0-22988 GCA_030770225.1 Temnothorax unifasciatus | reverse complement strand
CATCGCGATTGTCCAGGCGCACTCCTAAGGCTGGCCAAACTTGAAATACGTTTAACGCGTATTTTTATATCAATTATATTTTTTATTGTTAGTAACAATTTACCTAGAAAATTCCGTCAACTTCATTTCCATTTGTTTTATTATATGTTATAAATTATTGCTATATAAAACTGTTACTAGTTTTTTTACATATATATGTATATACATGAAAAATTCTATTTTGAGTTCTCTTGCCGAGTAATCTCAGAATAGCCGTTATCTCCTACTTGAACTGCAACATATGCAACATAATCATCTCGTGATTTATTTGTGACACTCATTTGAACCTGATGATTCACAAGAAGGGAAGAGATTTTGTTTATGAACGAAAACTGTTCGGCAGAATCGGTCTTACGTCCTTCGTTCTCGTTACAGCATGCTCTGGGATTTGGACTTGAAGAAAGAGAGCGCGAGAAAAATGATAAATGAGCGAAACACATGATGATGATCGTGTAACAAGGAGACTTGTATTTTACAGAATGCTCCGGAAGTCGAAGCACCGGTAGAAAACAACGTCGCCCATGATGTTAGCACGACGGAAAGCGCCGATGAGCCCCCTAAAGTTGCACCTCCGGCTATCCCAACCGAGGCACCCGCCTCCCCGCCAACAGCACCGGCTATCACCGAGGATGTCGCTTCGGTCACCAAGGTATATATATATATATTTTTTTTTTTCTTTCAGTCTAGTCGCAGTCTGAAGATTATAATCACGTACGCTACGTCTGCGCTATTATTAGCCTGGAGTGAGTCATTGTCGATGATACGTGGGATAGCATCGATCGATCCTTTCGAGTACGGTGTGCGAGGAGAGTCTCAACAGCTCTCGGCTCTTTATCGTTATTCGCTTAATGATTGGAGATTTTACTTATGCACGTTATATAAAGTGCTTTAATGAGAAATTTAAAAGATGGTAGAGATAGAATGAAAATATTGTTGTTAAATTATACAATTATATTATGAAGGATATAATTTCCAAGACAATCGTAAGAAATTTTGTCTTGGAAAGAGCCTCAATCTCGGAAAAAGTATCTGTTCCCAATAAATTCTAACTATTAACGTTTTATCAACAATTTGCAAATAAGGAAGACATAATAGTATGTCTCGACGATTATCGGATATCTTAGCTGCTTTAAATAATTGGAATACTCGGCAATTTTGATGTGACTCAGTATTGTACATGCATGATGATCGCCAAGAGATCATTTATGCTCGACGAGTGTAAATGATTCTGAAGGTCATTATCGAGTATACTGACCGACGAAGATTAATGAGCGAGGGGCCATCTGATCATTAATACTGCGATTGCACCTTCTTACAGTGACTTAGCAGTTATAAACGCTATTAATGCTTTATTTTCTTTCTCTCCAAAGGCCATCGAGGAGTCGACATAAGTGATAAAGCAGTCGCGGCGGCAGTGAACGAAGCTATTGAATGCAACACGAATGTAAGTTCAATTAATTTGAATTAGAAATAATTAGAACATAAATATAAGTGTTCTGAAATAGACAAGACCATTAATTTTTTCTTTCTTTTTTTTCCAGGAAATCATCGCTGACGCGCACCACCAAAACAACATAAACGAATAAGCGCCACTAATCGAATTGTATTTTGGAAAGAAGAAAGTTCTTTTCTCTCGTTAAAACCAAAAAAGTATATTATATAGATATGTATATTTGGACCATTCCTGCAACAGAAAATAACGTTCTTTCGTTACGAGCAGCAAAAGGGGAAAACAGGGCGATGACGACGACGATGACGATGACGACGACCGCGGCATCGCGAGAGCATATTAGACTCTATAGTAGGCCTATTAATTATTAGACGGTGTTTAACGGCAGGACAAACGAGAATACGTGCGTGAAAGTCTATGATCATTTATTTAAGAACTGTTTACGTTCACTACGAGATCATACATTGCATGAACGTATGATCTGAAGAAGCGCATATAACGTTCGTGCACGGTCTCTTTCATGGATTAAACGACGCTCGTTTCATTCCTTGTGGCACGCGGAAAGGGCTTAAAGCATCGGAATACTTTCGGGCCGTGTCCAGCCGCGGGTTACAAAGATCGTCCCTGCTGCGTAGAAATTTTTAAAGTATCATTAACTTGTTACTGAAGTAAAGTCTAATGCTCGAACCTCGCGCGACGGAACAAGCGATAGAAGCGATTAATTAAGATCGTCAAGACGATAGGGCGAGAATCGTTCGTCGCGCATTCCAGAGGAAATACTCATTGGATGGCGCCCTCCCGTAATTACATAACTATTGTACTCTATGAGAGCGAAAGAGTGTGAACGAGAATGAAAGTGAGACAGAAAGAAAGGGAGAGTGTGAGAGAGAATGAAAGAAAGAGAGAGAAAGAGAAAGCCGAAATATAGAGGAGAAAATCGAGAGGGCAGGCTGTGTGTGATATAGCGATTGACGGTGTGAAAGGGGAAAGAGAACGATAGCGCGCGAAACGAGAGATGGGGATGCGTCTTCGCCACGATGAGAACAGGAAAAGATGGAAATACGCGAACGAGAAAACTGAAAGCAGAAGCGGGCAGAAGATTATTCACGCGACACGCGACAAAGTTTCGTACGAATAAGATATCGCGCTCACATCGGCGATCTCGAGGGCACCCGGCATATTGTTTCGCTCGTATTTCCTTCGCGGTCCTTGGTTTTCCTTTTCCGTTTTACATCTGTACAATCGAGACGTTTTACGTTGTAACGAGGAACTGCACATTTTTAACATATAATTTTGATAGGCGCGCGCGGGCACAAAGGCGGCTTGCGAGAACACGAGGAGAGACACATACACCAACACACGCAAAGAAGACATTTTACACCGCGTATACGTATATACGTACCATGGAACATACGAGATAAAGTATATACAGTAAGTCGAAAAAAAAAAAAACGAGATGTAAGTGATATATTAATCTAGGCTATAGAGAGAATGCGTTTGTGTAAATTCGGCGTTTGTTCGAAACATTGCTACTTCTCCATACGAGGGAGAACACTTATGACGAAGCCTATCGTAATTTTTATGATAATCATTAAAAAAGTATCGCCTAATTACAATTTACGAGATATGCACAATTTACCACCCCGGAACGGTACCTTTGTCAAGTTTTCATACGATGTTTCTACGTTTCTACGTTTCTACGTTTATACGGATCTCCAGAAGTAAAAGAGTAATTGTCTTACGAGAAGCTTTTTTATCAAGATCGTAGCATAGATCATAAAATTGTAAACGAGAAGCGCATTATAGCACGTGTGAACACGCTCCGATATCCGGTAATATCGCCGAGCGATAGAGAGGATAAGGATCGAGTCTTTAACTCGTATCCGTGACCGGCATTAATTTCTAAGCGGTTACATACATATTTACGTGTAAGGGCGGGAAAGAAGTAAGTTAAAAGTTGTATAGTAAAACCATTCATTAAATATATCTGTCCGTAAAAATGATCTTTACAACGAAAAGAAAATAAAAGAAATTCATCGTCTTCTTGATAGGACGACACGTTTTGGCGACGAGAGCGAACTTTTTATCGAAATTCTTCACGAGCGAACCGAGACTGATGATAACCCGTACACCCGTAACATTCTCTAGTGATTGTTATCACTCTGAGGCGCCGTCGAGGCAAACTCATTTATTTATTTTGCGCCGGAGACTATCAAAATTGTGAATGAGACCTTGAATCGAAACCGCCTCAGACGCGAAAGTACAGTCTCCAGTATCTTCGATCAGCAGTTATAATAGTAATTAAACTATTCTACATTTATCTATAACCTATAATAAACTGTGAAACAAAGTATATCAGCGGCGAGTATTTATTTCATCTTGGATCCTGTGTTCTGCATATCATAACTTACAATTAGTACTAATATACAGGAGATATATACACATATACATTTCTTTATTCTTTATAAAAATATCAAAACCTATTACACTAGCCTTTCCAGACTATTTATCATCGTATCTAGCTCGTCTTTATTCAGTTCCAAATTTATAATGCGTCGAGATTCCTATCTTCTACTGTGAGATCTAACTGAAGGAGAGATTCTCTTAACGAGGCCATTTTGCTTGAACCCATCACCAACTATAAAGAAATATAACGAAACAATTAAAGCCAAGGGCTTTAATTGTAAATATAGAGATCAATTAATGAATGCAGTCATTGATAAAATGATTGTTTGATACCTTCAATCTCCAATCATGATCGATTACGGTAGGTAGTTTCCTTTTGTAATGATCCCTCAATAAAGCGTTTGTCAGTTGTTCCCTACGCACTTTTAAGCAAGTAAGAATGTTCTGTTGCACTTGCTCGGGTAACTCGTGGTATTCTTGCGGCATCTAGAAGACGATAATTTTACAGTAAAAGGATGATAAGTAAAATAGGTCGATTTCTGCCTAAAAAGCGTAACGTAAATATATATATGTATATGTAATCTTATGTTTTTTGAATCGCTGAATACGATGGTAGCATTTTTATCCGTATAAATGGGAAAATATTCGAAATTCGCTTTAAAGGGATTGAAATAAATCCCTTTTAATATTAATTCGGCTAATGACGATTTTGTTCCACTTATTTAATTACTTGTAGACTTGTATTATAGTTTAGTTTTATAACTTTTTGTACTAAAAACTAAGGAAATACTTCAAAATAAAGTAATTCAGAAATACTAAATCTGACACAGAATCAATATTTTAATTTATATTATATTATAAAAATTAAAAAGATAGTGCCTCATTCTCAAAGAATCTTAAGTGTCATCAGATGTGTACACGTTGTACAGTTTTGAAAATGTTAAAATGGTAGACTCATACCTAGAGGCGTATTAGGTATTTAAAGGTAGACCTTGCCTAAAGCCCTATTGTACTTTTCGTATTATATTGTATAGTATAGCGTTTCGTAAATTCATTCATTGTCATCAGAGTCTGAAAAGGCTTCGACATAAAAGATTCAATATTTAAATATTCATCAGGAACAGATATTGAATCCAAATAACGAGCATGAGCAAAAAAACCAGAGGACCATTATTGTTTACATCTGAGCAACAGTCTACTACACGAGTACCAAGTTACGTTACACTTTTTAGACAGAAATTGGCCCATTTTACCCACCGTCCTTTACTCTAAGAATTCAAAAGAGTTCAAGTGTAGAGTTATATTACACAAGTTATGTTGTAGTATAATCAACGATAAGACATAACGGTCAATTTTTGAGCAGAGTCACACCTTTTCTTCCACCATATAGAAAGAGGCAGGATTCCGCAGCAGTGACGATATTAGCTTGTACACTCCTTCGTACTCCGCTCTGGTCCAATCCATACTGCTGACGAATTGTCGATACGATGGTCCTGGGCGACCGCAGATCTCGTCGACGCACGCATGCAACAACTTAACACAAAATAAGATGAGTCAGATGATTATCAGACGAAAGCAAGTACGTTATTGCATTACCGACCTCCTTCAAGACGTCGTTCTTCTCTTCGCTGAAAAGGCTGATGTACAACGACTGAGTGCTGCTCTCCATGACTGCAGGTTCTCTTCAACGCGCGTTTCTTTCACTTCGACAACGTCAATGTCAATGTCATCACGCGAAAATAAATTAGAATTTAAATTCTGGAAATTTGCTAAACCTTATAATTACGTTGCACCTCGTGTGACTTTAGTCGACGGAAGACTCTTTCAGTCAAACGCAATTTCTGAATGCACGCCTAGAATGCACTTTTTTTTTAAAGGTTCAGAGTAGGCACGTTCCTATCGTATTTATAATTGGAGGTGCCACTGGAGCCAGGAGCCGCTCCAGGCTCCAGTTTTATACTGTGATATGTGCTTTCAACCTCTCCTTGAGGCTATTAACTATATAACACAGTCAGAGACAGAGAGAAGGATATGAGAGGTAACTATTATGGTTATAACTCAATGGCTACAGCAGAGATTCTTCTCTCTGCTCTCACACTCACAGCAAACTAACTAACAATAGACATCTCACCGTATTATCCGTGTAAAAAGATAAAAGGTGTATCGATGGGCGCGTTCAGAGAGCACTGGGCACTGGATTAGTTGCCAAATGTCGCAGTAGAGGGTACTACCACAGTGCTTCAGCTCCGGGAGCTGAAGTTGGTCTACCGGAGTCTACCCTCTCTATGCGAGTTGGAGTTGTGGAGGTTGAAGCAGAGTTGCCGACGGTTGCCGTTCGGAAGACCGGGCAGCACGACAGCATCGCTTGTGGGGAATTTATTTGTCTAGTTTCGAGGAAAAATTTAAAAAACAATTCGCAAACAACATTTGTTCGCATAAAATGTATCATACGTGGATTCGAGAATCTAGTTAAGAATCTAGTTAAGAATTTAGTTAACGGAACGTCATGTTACTTATCACTCAAAAAATATGTATAATAATATGTAATAAATTCAATAATAATGTAAAAGTCGAAAAGGGATCGATCTGGGGCGAAAAACTGCCTGTAATGAAAGCACGTAATAAACGCGAGTGGTCAACAATGGACTAGTTCGTTTCATGTAAAAATCAGGTCAAGTGGATAGCATCGATTTTATTCAAATTCCCGATTTTACTTAATGATGAAAGCTAAATTAATAATAAAGGTATTTTTGCAGCAGAGAACAATGTCCAAACGGTTGGCAATATTATACGTAATTACGCTTAACGATGAAATCTCCGATCATTTTTGCTAGCAAATAAATCTTTGAATCTTAAATCTGTCGATAGGTCTTCTTAACTCTTAAATCTATCATAAACTTGGCGTAATATTAACATTTTTTAATCAGTTACAAAATAGTACCTTTTGTGTATTTAAAATAATTTTAAAATAATGTATTGCCTGCAGCTTGAAAAGAAATTAAATTTACGTAAGGGACAAAATGAATTAATGAGACGTAGGAAGATTTGAATATTTTGAAGGTTGAGGTCAATTTATCGAGTTTGTAAATTAACATTATTCATGTCATGCACGTACCATAAAATCATTTAACGACGACATAATGACAGCATTCATCTTGTCACACCATGGGAGTCAGGGGTCTTTCTTAAATTTATCTCCTTACATTTACTCCTTCAACATTCGATATAGCTATTGTTATAGTAATAAACTCGATTTATTACCATTACATAACAACAGATATAAAAACAAATATAACATCTTGTGCACCTTGTTTTACAGCCTTGATTATAGTACGCCAACAATGATTTTAATATTTTTATTTAACAATTTATTTCTCCGGCAAAATATCAAGGAGCCAATCTTTCCAACTTTAATCTCCGCACGGGTCAACTCGTGTTCAGCATTTTGCAGCGGTATAAACTTCACGTTCACTCCAAGATCCTTCAGATTCTTAGCGCTCTCCTCACCCCATTCAATAGGAGCCAAAGCATCTACTGTACCATGGTACTGAACGAGTGGTACTTTACCATTTTCTGGATTCATTTTCAAATGCTGCAATTGTAATTAATAAGTAATTAATAAAATATTAGTATTTAACATTGAGTTTTAATTTTGTGGAAACCTTTTATAACTAAAATCAAGTACTTATATCAATGCTTTAATTGCGAAATACTTCTTATTTTATTAAAAATATTTACCTCATAGATTATAGATCCCTTGTTCAAAAAGGAAGACATAGCAAAACAGCCAGCTATGGCAGGTCGGAATCTGTATGCTAAATGTAACGCTAGACAGCCACCCATCGAAAATCCTACCCAGAACTATTCTGCTAAATGGAATTCCGTCAGCTACTTCTTTGTCAATCAATTCTGACACGTTTTGACACATGGAATTGGTCGATTCAGGACATTCTGGCACTTGATTAGATATCGCTATACGGTCAAACCATACATTTTATCTATAACAAGGTTTTATTTATCAACTTAAAAAATTATAAAAAAAGATGTAATTTAACTCTGGAACTTTGGCTAATGGATTGTCAACACATACCTCAAAAATTTCTATAAATAAATATATATATATATATATATATATATATATATATATATATATATTTATGTGTTTTATATCTGTAGTAATAAAAGATTTTGTCACAAGTGTTCCAGAGTTAATCATAATTGCATCACCCTACCATTCCGTTGATAGGTGTGTAAGGCTGGCTGGGCGCGCTAGGGTAAATTAACTTTATGTGTGGAAACTGCAGCTTTTCTCTGTTAACCAACATCAACCCATTCTTTTAAATCCTCTGCTGTGCCACCTGCAGAAGTAAAGTAAACGTAAATACACATGAAATTAGCAATTACAGCAAAAGAATCTGCATTATTTTATTTTACACGTTTAATTATTCTATTGTTTATTACTACAGTTAGAAATATTACACAAGTATAAAATTATTTTATACTTTACCGGAACCATGGAAGAAAAATACAGTAGCTGTATGTTTCCTCGTGGCTTGCACAACGTTCGCTTGTGAGATTCTCACAATCACTGCCATTCTTTTAAAGGAGCTAATTTATTGCTTATTATTCGTATGCTTATTTTAGCATCAATCACAGTCCCTAAAAGTACAGAAGTAAATTCTGTGTCAATCAATGCCTAATGACAAATTAGTTTTGATTGCACGTGCATGTTTATCTCCCGTAAAGTGCACTATCGCCAGTGCATCCATTTTCGAAATTGATACTACGTAGCCACGTTCATTTTCCGACACCGCCGATAAAACATCATGCTACATCTGCAGCAAACTGCACGGATCGACGCGCACCAAAATGATGTTTTATCGGCAATATCGGGAAGAGAAAAAGTGAGAGAGGGATAAGGGCTATTATTTATTATTAGATATTAGATATTTAACACATATATAATATAAATATATAAAATAAATTAATATTCATCGATACATATAAGATATAAATATTAAAATAATCCTCAACCAATTACAATCGAAAATATTTATATCTTACAATATGTCTTGCATGTAATGTATCATATCATACATATCGATAAATATTAACTTATTGTCTAAAAGATGTCTTTTGACTCGCTTTTGGACATGTGTGCTGTCTGGGTTATTTCAATTTAAATCCGTTTAGTCAATTTAAAAATCCGAATACGAGAGACATCAATAAGTCTTTATGAAAAATTTTGTAAGCAAAACGAATAATATTTGGGGAACAAGCAACAGAAAATGTTTTATAATTTTAAGTATCTTGACAACGGTTTATCGCCTTTTATGGTATGCGGGATCACCGCGCTGCGAGAACGATCGCGACGAAATTTTTACAAACGATACAATCAAATAAATTTGAAACATTTGTAAACGTGACGTGACAAATTACGTGAACGAGCAAATTACGTGTGTTTTTGAACGAAAAACGGGGAATTGTATTCGCATACACACGTTTGAGCTTGTTAATTCGCACTCTCGTCGTTCATACGCATTTTGGAGCACAAGCTCGCTCCCTCGTTCGCGATCGCGACAAGTGAGAACGCCAAACGCGCGATCATTCTCTTTAATTACTCAATAGATAATTAATTCCCGTGCTTAATGAGAGGTTCGAGCTATTCACCGAAGCGTCTTTCCACGCGATTCACTCATTCGAAGTAGAAATCGAAGAGGTACACGACACACACGAATTCCGAGGTTATCGTCTCACTGCGACACGCGGGACAACGATTCTATTAAAGATTCAGATATATCGCGCTTCGAATCATTTGTCTCTCATGCACAATTCACTTATCGATCACGGCACATTGCAGGAGACCCGTCAAATCACAGCCTTTGTACACGCCGGGCGTCCAGCAGCACGGCACTCGGCGTTCATTTCGGCTATCCCACTCGTTGTAATCGACACGAGAAGAAACAGAATATTTGGCGTACATTCAGCTTGCAACACACTCTGTTACCGGAGGATTTCTTTTCGTTCACGAGAAAGAAATTACTTACACGAACGACAACGTCTCGCCGCGCCGCGAATCGTACCGACATTTCAACTTTCAACGAGTAACGTATATTGCGCTCGCGCCGCGCGGCGAGTCGAGCCGGGAGCCCCCGAATCCGGCCGAATCACGTTCGGCCGCTCTCGCCGCTGGCGCCCGCGCGCCGGCGCGCGGCACGCGGCATGCGGCACTTCGGCAGTCACGTGAGTCACGTCGGCCATGTCGGCCACGTGGTCGTCACGATGCCGCGACCGTTGAATGAATCCGTCGATTTCGGAGCAGCGTACGTACAAAGTCCGCGCGCGGACGGTTGTTTCCATCGGCGAGACGGCCTCGCTACGTGTTTTCGTCGACGCTCGGAATAACGTTACCCGCGGATATGTTATTCAATCATTCTCCCGATGAATTTCGGACAGGTGTCAAGTGTTTGTGCACCGTGCTGTTATTCGAAACGCGCGCTCGTTCGTGCGATTGGCATTCCTGCTCCTCTGCTCGCGGGATTTCGCGGGAATAATCGACGACGCGCTCAATAATTCGCGTCAAGTGTGTATCAAGTGTCGTGAATGAATCAATGTGTCGCGCGAATCGCTCGCTCGAGGCGGAGATGTCGAGGCGAAGGTGCGCCTGGTACGGCAATTGTGAGTTGTGAGTGATTTGCAGATTTCGTCGTGATATTCGCGGGCGATAATCGCTCGTCCCGCCCCGGGCCGCCATACATGCCATATATGTCTGGACTATCGAATGTGCATGGCATTCATTTACGCGGCATATCTCGAATCGTGTCGTGCTTTGAACGTGCTGTGCCGGAATTGTCCTGCGATTATCCCCGATTCTTTTCGAAGAGCGGAAAGAGGGCCGATGAGTGACAGCGTGAAATCGTATCGCGATTCAAGTACTTAAGTAATTCAAGTAATAGCACGCTGTGATACAACGTACAACGCTCGTTCATGAATATTTCTTATTTTCGTGACTCGTGTATATTTCGTGCCGCGTAATCGCGACTCCTCCTATGTGCAAAGCATGCATTAATAGTACTTACATACGCGTGATTTACAATATCTAATAATGTGCGTACAACCCTGGCGAAAATAGGAAGTTCATAAGCGTTTGAAAAGCAGAAATTGCAACGCTTGAGCGTTTGAAAGACGTTTTCAAACGCTCAAGCGTTGCAATTTCTGCTTTTCAAACGCTTTATTTTCGTCAGGGAATATTTAATCTTAATTGTGGTTTTGTTTAATCAACTGCAATGCGTGCCTTTACTAACCGCCCGCTTGATTCGCGTACTTAGTATCTCGCGCGTCAAGATCTTCCAACATTTTATCCGCGGCAGTGATGAAACGCGGAACGAATCGGGGTAATCGCGACTCCTTCATATTTGCGCGAAAAATCTATCTTACCTGTGCTTTTATATTATTGAGTAAAGTACTTCCTTCCCATGGGTACGACCTTGGCGAGGTGGGAAGGCCCAGTACCCAGTACGAGGATTTTACCCAAGCAAAACTCTCGTTCTGCTTGGATAAAAATCTAAAGACGGGGAAGCTAACGTACCCTCCATCCGCCGATTTAATTGAATGAACGAACCGCAGCCGGTTCGTCGCGTTTGCTTCGGGAGTGCCGTTCAAGTAATCGGACTAAAGGACTTTTTTTAAACGGGAGTGCCGTACAGTATCGCGCGAGAAAGACTTTTTTTATTGAAATTAGTCCGCGCGCGATTGTAGTTAATTATCCGCGAGTGTTTCTCGCGAGTGTCCTGTGCGGTGAGAGGAGGAGGCCTGACGTCCTGAGAGGAGGAGGAGGTCTGAGAGAGACATCGGGCCCCGGCGGAGCAACCTTGGGGTGAGTACATCATCTTTTATCTGCACAAAATTAATAGTTTTTCCTGATTTATTCGGAGTTTTATTTCGATAAGCTAAAAATAATTAGAAAAAAAAGAAATTATTTAAAATGTTATAAAAATTTATTTTTGTAAATATTTTTTTTGGAAAATAGATAATTATATCAGTGAATGTCTAATGCGTAAAATTATGCACACAAAAAAATAATTATTCTACAGCCAAGAAAAGTACTTTACTTATTTCATTTTACTTCTTTTAGTAAGTAAGTTTTCTTTCAACCAAGAATATTTTCTTACTAATAGTTTTCAAATATCTTGACACAAGTCAAGAATATTGTTTTGAGTAAATGTAATTCTTGCAATGATTTTATGATGTATTTGCGGATTAAGTAAGTGGTATGCTTGTATATCCGGAAATCTACCATAAAGACATTGTAAGAATTACATTTACTTAAAACAATGTTCTTGACTTGTGTCAAGATATTTGAAAACTACTAATAAGAAAATATTCTTGATTGAAAGAAAACTTACTTAAAAGAAGTAAAATAAAATAAATAAGTGCTTTTCTTGGCTGTAGAATGAATTATTTTTCTGTGTGTGTCTTTTGAAACATTGATCATTTTCAGCGCCTCTTTAATTTTTATCTTTTGATTTTTGTTACAGTATCGTCGTAGCTACGTGGCCGAATTACTCCGCCCGTTGCGCATCGGATCGGTGAGTGACGAATTTTTTATAATAGTATGGGGTAACGAATTTGTGAGTTTAATATTATGTATTGTATCCATATAATAGTACTATAGATAAATGTGACTTCTCACAAATCCGTTGCTCTAAAATGGATAGACTATAGATCAGACTAGGCTAAATAATTAATCCTGGAACTCGATCATTTATCGATTTATTGTGTGCTTACGCGAGAATGCTCCCGCGTTAGCACATATCGAGTTCACAACAGAGCTCGTTATGTCGATGCATCATTTATTTGATGCGTCTAATGTTTATCGCATAGTACACTAACCGCGAAGTACCTGTAGATGCCTGAAATTTATAAGCGATTTATTGGAATTTTGAAATACATATTTTATTGTCAAGTATCTATAATTGTTATCAATTAACTAAATTTATTAAATTACATTTTTAAATTTGTTTTCAAAATAATTATTGAAAAATAGACATAGAAAAAAGTAAAGAATAAAAATAAAATTTTACAAGAAATAGAATAATATTTTTTTTATATGAGCTGCCTCATCATTTGAGTTTTCCCTTGACGTTTAATTTTCGGGTAAGGTTTTCAAAATATTTTTACATATTTTTTAGATATACAATAATAACAATAATTTTCTAAAGATAGGCACTAGATAGAGATAGTTTGCATGTTTAAAGAAATAAAAAATAATAAGAAAAATATCTGTAGATAAAAAATAGATAGATTAATTCAATAAAATGAAATAAATCAAACCATTACATATAAAAAAAGTTACTGTTACAACAATTTGTATTTTTTTCATAAATGTATTTTTTTCCTTTTTCTTTTCCTTTCCTCCAGGATTAAATATTATAAAAATTGGTGCAAGAAAGCAAAATGTATAAACAAATTTAACATGCATGTGTATCACAGATGAATAAAAAAGATCAAAAGATATTTTAGTTCACGTTTCACATATTATTCTGAAGAATCTTATTATATATAAATTAACAATCACATTAATGATTGTTAATTGCATATTTATTTTTATTTATATGTATACATATATATAACGCGCCAATTTTATCCTAATCTTTTATAGTCTATCCATCTAATAGCTTGAGTTATTTGTATCAATAAATGAAATAAAATGTCGTGAGATCCAATAAATATTCTGTCGCGGGACAGAATAATTTCTTTACATAGAAATGATAGTTTTCTCAAAATTGGTAGTTTTTATATTAATTATATTAAAATACAAAATATAATCTGAGATGACACATATTTCATATATTGTATTAAACATAATTTTAATAACATTATGATACTTCTTGCGTGAATATATTGTTTCGGAAATTATCGTCCCTTTTGGATCTCACGTCATTCATTCTCGCGGTTCGGTTCGCGGTTCGCGATTCAGATTGTACTAAAAATTTGTTGTCTATTTATTTATTTACTCATTGATTAATTTTTAAATTTCGATTGTTCCATGTTTCTACATTATAGTAGATATTCAAATTTAAATATTCGCGTTCGAGATTACACGCGACGATTTTAATTAGAGAGAGAATGCAATTAATATAAAATTCCTTACAGTCTTTATATATATAATTTTTTCTTGCTTTTTATTGCTTCGATATATTTCTTAATCGGAAAAATTAATTACGCGTATCGAGAAAAAATGAGAAATCAAAGTGATTATTTATCTTTTTTGATATAATTAACGCGCTTTTGTTAATGATCATAACGATTCGTAATCGACTGTAACGTTAAAAATCTGCCGGCTCTGATAATCAGCCGGTATCGAAGGAGTTTGACTCCTTCTCATTCTCTGGCTGATATACAGCCAGTATGGATTTGGCCAGGAACAACGCAATAGGTAGGTCCAAACTGGCCAGAAGAAACTACAGGAATTACGCATCACGTAAGGTAAGGTCTATATTGACCAAAATGAAAGGTACGTAAGGTATTAGGTGATGCATACTTGTGAGAGATAGTATGCAATTACGTGAAACATATAACATATGATTGAAAGGTAATTAATTTGCTCGCATTAAATTGCGAACGCTCATATTTCTCAAATTATTATATACTATTATTTTGTATAATCGCGGTTAGGTGATTCCTCAGGATTTAACACACAATAGGACACGATTAGATATCTACTCTATCCGTGGCTTTACTTTACTTTACAATTGTGTAGTAAGAATACGGGTAGGTAGGAATACGCGAATAGGTAGGCACAAATGAATAAAAATACGGTAGGCAGGAAAATATATACGAATAGAAATACGGGTAAGGTAAAGATTAAACATGATAACTTGATATTTTGAAAATTAAAATGTTCCAAATTAAATGACATTTAATAAAACATAAAATTTCCGCTTATGAAGTTAGGCGTGTAAGAAATCGCGCCGCCGGGTACTGTGGTGTTGCTCGGACAGGGTTGGAGGACCTAGCGGTTTCTTGCGTGGACGGATCAATATTTTGGTTCGTACAATTGTGATGTGAAGTTCCTCATCCGGATGGGGAATTTCTGTTAGTTTTTGTCCTTCGTTCGCCCTGTGCACGATTCCGATATGGGGGTGCGCTTCCCTGGAGAAAGGGCCTCGTAGCCGATGAAGAGATCCCGCAATGATATGGCTGCCCGCAGCTACTATCATGCGGTTTCTCCGAGGCGGTCGAATGATGACACTTGTGTCAATTTCACTCGACTAGAAGATCCCTTCCTCTGGGGTTCGCGTGGCCCCCAAACGGTAACCTCTCGTTGGTCTTTGTCTGGTTTACGTTCTTATTGTCGCTTCTGCGTGAGGACTGTTACGTATACAGAATTGCGTTCTTGATGACAAATTAATTATTGAAATATAAACATCGAGAGATTCGTTATAGCTGATGAAGCTTTTTCAATTGTTTGCGTACGAACAGCTGATTCTCTCTTAAGTAAAACTGACTGGCTATAAACTTATTAATTTGTGTTAAATGCATATTATTGTTTATTGTTTATAGTAAATCATTTATCTCTCTCTTATCATATTTATCTTAATCACATCTATTTGGTGATCTAATTTTATACATAGATGATTGCTCTCACATATCTCGATGGAAGACGTTCAATAACGTGTAAAAATTGATACTATTTTTATTTCGTATATTTTTATCGAAGTGCTTTTTATAATCACCCATTAGTACACGATATTTTAAAGTTGCTTTTGCAACTCGGAACTATATCGAGTCATGTCGCCCTGTACATCGAATCTCACAGGAACTACATCGAAGATCGATCACGAGCACCTGCTTTTAGTTTAATGCTAATCGTTATTGATTGCACTATGTAATTAAATAGGTTATTGCATCCACTCAATTATAAGAAAAAAGCATCACACAGTTCTGTATGCATATAGAGAGACAAAAAAACGAGAATAAAAAGAAATATGAAAATCTTACAATATCTCTATATGATAAAAAAATATTTTCAAAACTATTTGAAGAGATTCTCTAGATTATTTAATTTCATATAATTTTATTACATTATTTTATTACATTATTACATTGGTAATTTTAATCACATATCTCGAGATAGAAAAGATTGTTATTAAAAGTAATAATTAATTAAGGTACATAAATGTGACACGTTACATCTTACTGTGAACATTTGAAAATAAATGTTAGATTTTATCTACTATAATAGCTTATTCGAGAATTAATTATGCATATGTATAAGAAATAGAATATTTTAAATAAATTTATTGCGTAAAACGTTAAGTATTTCAAGATGACAAGAAATTGGTTGGAACATAGCTTCAATGTCTGTTATTACGGCATACTTAGATTATTGTACAAATTGATTTGTTTTTATTATAAAATTTTAATTAAATTTTGAAATAATAACAAATTTAATATAATATGTATAACTAAATAAATGCAAAGTCAAGTTTAGCCAAAATGCATTTGATCGCATGATATTCAATAAAAGCAGAACAGGATTATAAAAAGATAACATTGCTTTTTCATTTTCCTCGTAATTATTGTTAGATAATAATTATTTATTACAGTTAAATCGTACATTATCAGACGAACGAAACCACGATATTCTATTTCTTGCGTAGTATAAAGAAAAAGGTTCCATTTAATATTTCTAAAAAGATAATTTATAATTTTCTATTTCAATGTTGACAATAATATACGCGACAGAAATCCATGAACGTACCAAATTTACTTTGAAATACACGAGATACGTATTAAACACACACCGTACATTATTATTTGTTTTGTAAGTTTAAATATTTCATTGCATGTGACGTAGTAACAGTTCACGCGGCAGCTCGAGCACTTAATTGTTTTATTTACTCGCGGCGCGGCGGGTAGACTACTACTTTGCCGCGCCATTCTTACGGCGACGCTCGAGCGAAGGGGTCGTAAGCCACGCGCGACCACAGTGTTCTGCCATAATTAATTAATACATTAAAATATTTGATATATGTTTGATATATATTTTGATATTAAATATTTCGTACTAGTGACGAACGTACTGGCATACGAAACTTGATACTCATTTTCGGAGTATAAAGTTATCGCATGGTATCTCGCCAGTGACAAATCCCCAAACCACTTTAAAATACGCCGGGGTGGCCCAGCAGTAGTTTGAAGACCGAAAGGAAAAATCGAAAGACGGGGAAAGCAACTGTATACGTATTTATTGTACTGTTAACACAGTGCCACGTGTCATTCAAAGTCTCCAATGCGTGACTTTTAATCACGCTCGATCATATAAGCGGTTTGTCGCGTCGCATTTTCGGGAATAGAAAATATCGTGCAATCGTAATTATTAGCGTTTTCCTAATTTTAACTTCGAAAATGCCGTATCAAATGTTGCGTGAAATTGTCTTTCCGTCGCGATGTATAATTTACAGGCGATAATTGTCTTATAACAGCGACGCCTCATGTACGTGCATCCGGTACTCATTTTTTGATTACCGAAAAATACACGGCACTTTGCCATGATATAAAATCCTCTCCCACTGGGTACGACCTTGCAGATGGTGGAGAGGCTCAGTACCTCGAGGTGTTCAAGGTACATATTATGGAACTTTTCAAAATAAATTCCGATCGGAATTTATTCCGAAAAGTTTCATAATAAGAACCCTGCACTCTGACGACGGGGAAGCCAAAGGTACCCTTTGCCGCCGATCGTATAAAAACGGCTTGTCGCGTCGCGCTTTCGAGAGTGCCGTTCAAAATCGTCGGGTTTTCGGGGATACCGTGGCGCGAATGTAATAATTAACATATAATCGCGTTCTTTCCACATTCTCGCCGACTCGGCGATGGGACCTTATCGCTGTCTCTTGCGTCAGGTGGACGAGCGCGTTCGTACCGGCGGGGAGTCGTAATAATCTTCATAGTGAAGAGTTATTTCTCGACGGTTTTCCACGGGATCTATTCCACGGGATCCATCGCCGCTTAGGACGTTAGCCGTGTGAGAAATCGCGCCGCGCCGGGTCTGCTCGGTAGCGACCACCCTCGCCGCTATAGGACGTTAGCCGTGTGAGAAATCGCGCCGCGCCGGGTCTGCTCGGTAGCGACCACCCTCGCCGCTATAGGACGTTAGCCGTGTGAGAAATCGCGCCGCGCCGGGTCTGCTCGGTAGCGACCACCCTCGCCGCTATAGGACGTTAGCCGTGTGAGAAATCGCGCCGCGCCGGGTCTGCTCGGTAGCGACCACCCTCGCCGCTATAGGACGTTAGCCGTGTGAGAAATCGCGCCGCGCCGGGTCTGCTCGGTAGCGACCACCCTCGCCGCTATAGGACGTTAGCCGTGTGAGAAATCGCGCCGCGCCGGGTCTGCTCGGTAGCGACCACCCTCGCCGCTATAGGACGTTAGCCGTGTGAGAAATCGCGCCGCGCCGGGTCTGCTCGGTAGCGACCACCCTCGCCGCTATAGGACGTTAGCCGTGTGAGAAATCGCGCCGCGCCGGGTCTGCTCGGTAGCGACCAACCCTCGCCGCTATAGGACGTTAGCAGGTGAGAAATCGCGCCGCGCCGGGTCTGCTCGGTAGCGACCACCCTCGCCGCTATAGGGACGTTAGCCGTGTGAGAAATCGCGCCGCGCCGGGTCTGCTCGGTAGCGACCACCCTCGCCGCTATAGGACGTTAGCCGTGTGAGAAATCGCGCCCGCGCCGGGTCTGCTCGGTAGCGACCACCCTCGCCGCTATAGGGACGTAGCCGTTGTAAGGAAATCGCGCCTGCGCCGGGTCTGCTCGGTAGCGGACCACCCTCGCCGCTATAGGAAGATCGTAGCCCGTGTGAGAAATCGCGCCGCGCCGGGTCCTGCTCGGTAGCGACCACCCTCCGCCCGCGTATAGGACTTTAGCCGTGTGAGAAATCGCGCCGCGCCGGGTCTGCTCGTAGCGACCCACCCTCGCCGCTATAGGACGTTAGCCGTGTGAGAAATCGCGCCGCGCCGGGTCTGCTCGGTAGCGACCACCCTCGCCGCTATAGGACGTTAGCCGTGTGAGAAATTGCGCCGCGCCGGGTCTGCTCGGTAGCGACCACCCTCGCCGCTATAGGACGTTAGCCGTGTGAGAAATCGCGCCGCGCCGGGTCTGCTCGGTAGCGACCACCCTCGCCGCTATAGGACGTTAGCCGTGTGAGAAATCGCGCCGCGCCGGGTCTGCTCGGTAGCGACCACCCTCGCCGCTATAGGACGTTAGCCGTGTAGAAATCGCGCCGCGCCGGGTCTGCTCGGTAGCGACCACCCTCGCCGCTATAGGACGTTAGCCGTGTGAGAAATCGCGCCGCGCCGGGTCTGCTCGGTAGCGACCACCCTCGCCCGCTATAGGACGCTAGCCGTGTAAGAAATCGCGCCGCGAATTTGCCCGGTAGCGACCCTTCTCGCCGCTTACGAAACGCGCCGCGAATTTTCCCGGTAGCGACCCTTCTCGCCGCTTACGAATCGCGCCGCTTCCCCCGAACGCGCTGTCAACGCGGTTATTTCTCGCGGATGAAGTCGCGCGCTGTATCTCGCGTTCGGATCGCGTTTTAATTAGATTCAATTGACGGGAGTGCCGTGTAGTATCACGCAAGCTCTTTCTTTTCGTCGATCATTATTGTCCGTTCTAAAATTTTCACCGAGCAAGAATTTCTCGTCTTCAACAGTTCGATCGTATCGTAACACGAACTGGTAATACAGTCGCTCGCTGTCATCCTAATAATACTATTATTCCGCGGCTCGGTCCATTCGGAAATAAAACGCGCCTCTGCGGCTCCATCCCGAAGATCTTGCAGGAGGGATATCGTAAATCGGCTGTCTTTTTAGCGGGATTAAGGTAAATCTCGGCAGTCGAACTTTTTATTTTTTTTTATAGATTAAAGCTATATCCACACAACTTGCATAAACCCATAAACATAAGCATAAAAGAATTGATTGGTCCATATGCATGTGCATAAGGAAATAGACCAATCCGTTTCTTTATGCATGTGGTTATGCACACTGAGAAAAAAATGTCGTTAATTTGACTAAACTTGTTTAGTTGTAGTGATTTGTTAATTGCAAATATTAATATATTTAAATCAATATACGTGAGTAATATCAAGAAATTCTGAATTTATTTCAATATAATAGTTTTTGAATTAACAAATGTTAGCTGGACAGTTCGTGACCGCTGCATTTAGTTGAATCAAATATAATTTCTTTGAATCTACGATTTTTTTTCTCAGTGCACCTATGCAGTTTGTCTGGATAGACCTTAAGCGAGGCTGTCTTTTCGCATCCGTAAGCGAAAGGAGGGCGATTTTGCGTATCCGAATGCAAAGAGGCGGAGGGCTCTCGACCTCGCTTTGGCGCCTTTCCAAAAAGATTAAGACACCAGTCGACACAAATGTAGGTTTGTCTTGTTACTCATTGATAAAAAACGATGCTTGTGTCAACTTGTGTCGCTTGATGGAATAATCAGTTTTTATATCGAATCAGGGATCGACACCGCGGGAAGGCGCGGCGGTTCACGGGGGGCTCGGGCAGGTTCCTCAAGAGGGTCTTGTCACAGGCGAACTGTTGAAGACGAGAAATTCTTGCTCGGTGAAAATTTTAGAACGGACAATAATGATCGACGAAAAGAAAGAGCTTGCGTGATACTACACGGCACTCCCGTCAATTGAATCTAATTAAAACGCGATCCGAACGCTCTGTCTTTACTAATCGAATCGTTCATTAGAATGTTTCAGAAAGTAACGACGCAGAAGCTGACATTCCGAGCAGCCTGAGAGGAGGAGGAGGCCTAGGATAGGCATCGGGCATCGGCGTACCAACACTTCTGGTAAATGTTACTTTTTATTTTTTCTAAAGATATTATAGAATCTCTCTTTTCGTTTGTGCTTATTCAGTTGCTACATTAAACCGTGTTTCGGAATTTAAATTAGTAAAAAGAAATATTTGAAAAATTTGATTTAAGTTGATTCTAACGTAGAGACCTTTTTCGAAGAAGTAATTTAAAATATAGAGGAAAGTCCCCTATTATGAGACAGGATCCTAATATGAGATATTTAAGGCCCTATATAGGCCCCATCTGTTGATCCCACCATGAAAAAACTCCGCCATCTCATATTAGGATCCCTATCTCATAATAGGGGACTTTCCTCTAATATTAATCTGAATAACGAATAGATGTTCGATGCGCGTGACAATTATTTAATCGATTCGATTATTTTTATGTTACAGAAAATATTCACGCGGGAAGGAACAACGTTGCTTCGCATCGAGGGAACACGAGAGACATCCCGAGCAGCCTGAGAGGAGGAGGAGGCCTAGGATAGGCATCGGGCATCGGCGTACCAACACTTCTGGTAAATGTTACTTTTTATTTTTGTAAAGATAATCCCTTTTTTTCATTTATCCTTCAATTGCTTTATTAAACATGATGCGAAAGTTAAATTAGTATTACAAGAAGTAATTTGGAATGTTTTATTAAAATTGATTCTAACGTAAAGAACTTTTTCGAGATAGTAATTAAAAAAAAATTAAATGAATAACAAATAAGATATTCGATGCGCGTGACAATTATTTAATCGACTCGATTATTTGTATGTTACAGAAAATATCCTCGCGGGAAGGAGCATTTTCGCATCAAGAGAACACTGGACATCCGAGCAGCCTGAGAGGAGGAGGAGGTCTGGGAGAGTCATCGGGCTCCGGCGGAGCAACCTTGGGGTGAGTATCATTTCTTATCTACATGCATGAAATTAATAGTTATTTGTGCAACAAGTGCCGTAAGATGAAAATTCACGGGTGCGGAGTTGACGCACGAGCCGAAGGCGAGTGCGTCACCGCACCCGGGAATTTTCATCTTCACGCACGTCGTTGCACACCCTATTTTATGTCGCAAGTGCGTAGAAAGTGGTCCATCACGCACGCGTAGCGTGCGCAATGGGCCACTTTTCATGCACGTGTGTCATAAAAGTTTTTTTCCCCATTATTCGGGCCGTTTTTATTTTGACAAGTTAAAATAATTAAAAAAAGAGAAAAGAATTGTTTAAAAGTTTTTATAAAAATTATTTTTGTAAATATTTTTTCCGAAAAATAAATAATTATATCAACAAATCTAATTGAAATCGAATTAGATGCGCGTAGAATCATGTGTATCTCTTGAAACATTTATCTTTTTAGCACCTTTTTTAATTTAAATCTTTTTATTTTTGTTACAGTATCTCGTAGCTACGTGGCTGCATTACTCCGCTCGTTGCGCATCGGATCGGTGAGTGACAAATTTTTTATAATGGGGTAACGAATTTGTGAGATCAATATTAAATGTATATTAATGTATTATGCCAATCTACAATACTCTATAGATAAATGCGACTTTTCATAGATCCGTTGCCCCTAAAATGGATAGACTAAATCAGATTAGGCTAACTAATTAATCCTGGAGTATCATCTTTATTGTTTATTGTGCTTACGGGAGAATACAACCCCATCCATAAGCACATACGTTTATGTCGATGCATTATTTGTTGGTGGCATCTAATGTTCTTTGCACTACAGAACGCGCGAAGTATACCAGTCGCCTGATTTATATTTGCAATATATATTTTATTTATTCTCAAATAGATTTATATATAGAGATATTAGTTATAATCTTTCTTGTACAATATTAAAATCAATTATTTAATTTTGCTACATTAATTACATTTTTCAAATTTATTTTTAAAATTATTAAGAAATGTTGAAAAAAGACAAAAAAATGAAATTCAATTTACAAAATATAGAATAACATTTTTAAGTTTTAACATCATTAAGTTTTTATGATTTTTATTTTTCGTGCAAATAAAAATTATAGAACATTATATTTTTTATATGCAAGTAAAATAAATAAAAAATATATTCTTTAGAGATAGACAATAGATAGTTTGATTAGAATTAAAGAATTAAAAAAAATAAAAAATATAGATACTGTAGATAGGGTATAGATAGGTTTAATAAAATAAAATTAATTAAACGATTATAGATGAGACAAATTTTGATATAACAATTAAATGTGTTTCTTTA
>JASTWK010001870.1:7500-12500 GCA_030770225.1 Temnothorax unifasciatus | reverse complement strand
GGGGTGGGGGGGGGGGGGGGGGGGGGGGGGGGGGGGGGGGGGGGGGGGGGGGGGGGGGGGGGGGGGGGGGGGGGGGGGGGGGGGGGGGGGGGGGGGGGGGGGGGGGGGGGGGGGGGGGGGGGGGGGGGGGGGGGGGGGGGGGGGGGGGGGGGGGGGGGGGGGGGGGGGGGGGGGGGGGTGGGGGGGGGGGGGGGGGGGGGGGGGGGGGGGGGGGGGGGGGGGGGGGGGGGGGGGGGGGGGGGGGGGGGGGGGGGGGGGGGGGGGGGGGGGGGGGGGGGGGGGGGGGGGGGGGGGGGGGGGGGGGGGGGGGGGGGTGGGGGGGGGGGGGGGGGGGGGGGGGGGGGGGGGGGGGGGGGGGGGGGGGGGGGGGGGGGGGGGGGGGGGGGGGTGGGGGGGGGGGGGGGGGGGGGGGGGGGGGGGGGGGGGGGGGGGGGGGGGGGGGGGGGGGGGGGGGGGGGGGGGGGGGGGGGGGGGGGGGGGGGGGGGGGGGGGGGGGGGGGGGGGGGTGGGGGGGGGGGGGGGGGGGGGGGGGGGGGGGGGGGGGGGGGGGGGGGGGGGGGGGGGGGGGGGGGGGGGGGGGGGGGGGGGGGGGGGGGGGGGGGGGGGGGGGGGGGGGGGGGGGGGGGGGGGGGGGGGGGGGGGGGGGGGGGGGGGGGGGGGGGGGGGGGGGGGGTGGGGGGGGGGGGGGGGGGGGGGGGGGGGGGGGGGGGGGGGGGGGGGTGGGGGGGGGTGGGGGGGGGGGGGGGGGGGGGGGGGGGGGGGGGGGGGGGGGGGGGGGGGGGGGGGGGGGGGGGGGGGGGGGGGGGGGGGGGGGGGGGGGGGGGGGGTGGGGGGGGGGGGGGGGGGGGGGGGGGGGGGGGGGGGGGGGGGGGGGGGGGGGGGGGGGGGGGGGGGGGGGGGGGGGGGGGGGGGGGGGGGGGGGGGGGGGGGGGGGGGGGGGGGGGGGGGGGGGGGGGGGGGGGGGTGGGGGGGGGGGGGGGGGGTGGGGGGGGGGGGGGGGGGGGGGGGGGGGGGGGGGGGGGGGGGGGGGGGGGGGGGGGGGGGGGGGGGGGGGGGGGGGGGGGGGGGGGGGGGGGGGGGGGGGGGGGGGGGGGGGGGGGGGGGGGGGGGGGGGGGGGGGGGGGGGGGGGGGGGGGGGGGGGGGGGGGGGGGGGGGGGGGGGGGGGGGGGGGGGGGGGGGGGGGGGGGGGGGGGGGGGGGGGGGGGGGGGGGGGGGGGGGGGGGGGGGGGGGGGGGGGGGGGGGGGGGGGGGGGGGGGGGGGGGGGGGGGGGGGGGGGGGGGGGGGGGGGGGGGGGGGGGGGGGGGTGGGGGGGGGGGGGGGGGGGGGGGGGGGGGGGGGGGGGGGGGGGGGGGGGGGGGGGGGGGGGGGGGGGGGGGGGGGGGGGGGGGGGGGGGGGGGGGGGGGGTGGGGGGGGGGGGGGGGGGGGGGGGGGGGGGGGGGGGGGGGGGGGGGGGGGGGGGGGGGGGGGGGGGGGGGGGGGGGGGGGGGGGGGGGGGGGGGGGGGGGGGGGGGGGGGGGGGGGGGGGGGGGGGGGGGGGGGGGGGGGGGGGGGGGGGGGGGGGGGGGGGGGGGGGGGGGGGGGGGGGGGGGGGGGGGGGGGGGGGGGGGGGGGGGGGGGGGGGTGGGGGGGGGGGGGGGGGGGGGGGGGGGGGGGGGGGGGGGGGGGGGGGGGGGGGGGGGGGGGGGGGGGGGGGGGGGGTGGGGGGGGGGGGGGGGGGGGGGGGGGGGGGGGGGGGGGGGGGGGGGGGGGGGGGGGGGGGGGGGGGGGGGGGGGGGGGGGGGGGGGGGGGGGGGGGGGGGGGGGGGGGGGGGGGGGGGGGGGGGGGGGGGGGGGGGGGGGGGGGGGGGGGGGGGGGGGGGGGGGGGGGGGGGGGGGGGGGGGGGGGGGGGGGGGGGGGGGGGGGGGGGGGGGGGGGGGGGGGGGGGGGGGGGGGGGGGGGGGGGGGGGGGGGGGGGGGGGGGGGGGTGGGGGGGGGGGGGGGGGGGGGGGGGGGGGGGGGGGGGGGGGGGGGGGGGGGGGGGGGGGGGGGGGGGGGGGGGGGGGGGGGGGGGGGGGGGGGGGGGGGGGGGGGGGGGGGGGGGGGTGGGGGGGGGGGGGGGGGGGGGGGGGGGGGGGGGGGGGGGGGGGGGGGGGGGGGGGGGGGGGGGGGGGGGGGGTGGGGGGGGGGGGGGGGGGGGGGGGGGGGGGGGGGGGGGGGGGGGGGGGGGGGGGGGGGGGGGGGGGGGGGGGGGGGGGGGGGGGGGGGGGGGGGGGGGGGGGGGGGGGGGGGGGGGGGTGGGGGGGGGGGGGGGGGGGGGGGGGGGGGGGGGGGGGGGGGGGGGGGGGGGGGGGGGGGGGGGGGGGGGGGGGGGGGGGGGGGGGGGGGGGGGGGGGGGGGGGGGGGGGGGGGGGGGGGTGGGGGGGGGGGGGGGGGGGGGGGGGGGGGGGGGGGGGGGGGGGGGGGGGGGGGGGGGGGGGGGGGGGGGGGGGGGGGGGGGGGGGGGGGTGGGGGGGGGGGGGGGGGGGGGGGGGGGGGGGGGGGGGGGGGGGGGGGGGGGGGGGGGGGGGGGGGGGGGGGGGGGGGGGGGGGGGGGGGGGGGGGGGGGGGGGGGGGGGGGGGGGGGGGGGGGGGGGGGGGGGGGGGGGGGGGGGGGGGGGGGGGGGGGGGGGGGGGGGGGGGGGGGGGGGGGGGGGGGGGGGGGGTGGGGGGGGGGGGGGGGGGGGGGGGGGGGGGGGGGGGGGGGGGGGGGGGGGGGGGGGGGGGGGGGGGGGGGGGGGGGGGGGGGGGGGGGGGGGGGGGGGGGGGGGGGGGGGGGGGGGGGGGGGGGGGGTGGGGGGGGGGGGGGGGGGGGGGGGGGGGGGGGGGGGGGGGGGGGGGGGGGGGGGGGGGGGGGGGGGGGGGGGGGGGGGGGGGGGGGGGGGGGGGGGGGGGGGGGGGGGGGGGGGGGGGGGGGGGGGGGGGGGGGGGGGGGGGGGGGGGGGGGGGGGGGGGGGGGGGGGGGGTGGGGGGGGGGGGGGGGGGGGGGGGGGGGGGGGGGGGGGGGGGGGGGGGGGGGGGGGGGTGGGGGGGGGGGGGGGGGGGGGGGGGGGGGGGGGGGGGGGGGGGGGGGGGGGGGGGGGGGGGGGGGGGGGGGGTGGGGGGGGGGGGGGGGGGGGGGGGGGGGTGGGGGGGGGGGGGGGGGGGGGGGGGGGGGGGGGGGGGGGGGGGGGGGGGGGGGGGGGGGGGGGGGGGGGGGGGGGGGGGGGGGGGGGGGGGGGGTGGGGGGGGGGGGGGGGGGGGGGGGGGGGGGGGGGGGGGGGGGGGGGGGGGGGGGGGGGGGGGGTGGGGGGGGGGGGGGGGGGGGGGGGGGGGGGGGGGGGGGGGGGGGGGGGGGGGGGGGGGGGGGGGGGGGGGGGGGGGGGGGGGGGGGGGGGGGGGGGGGGGGGGGGGGGGGGGGGGGGGGGGGGGGTGGGGGGGGGGGGGGGGGGGGGGGGGGGGGGGGGGGGGGGGGGGGGGGGGGGGGGGGGGGGGGGGGGGGGGGGGGGGGGTGGGGGGGGGGGGGGGGGGGGGGGGGGGGGGGGGGGGGGGGGGGGGGGGGGGGGGGGGGGGGGGGGGGGGGGGGGGGGGGGGGGGGGGGGGGGGGGGGGGGGGGGGGTGGGGGGGGGGGGGGGGGGGGGGGGGGGGGGGGGGGGGGGGGGGGGGGGGGGGGGGGGGGGGGGGGGGGGGGGGGGGGGGGGGGGGGGGGGGGGGGGGGGGGGGGGGGGGGGGGGGGGGGGGGGGGTGGGGGGGGGGGGGGGGGGGGGTGGGGGGGGGGGGGGGGGGGGGGGGGGGGGGGGGGGGGGGGGGGGGGGGGGGGGGGGGGGGGGGGGGGGGGGGGGGGGGGGGGGGGGGGGGGGGGGGGGGGGGGGGGGGGGGGGGGGGGGGGGGGGGGGGGGGTGGGGGGGGGGGGGGGGGGGGGGGGGGGGGGGGGGGGGGGGGGGTGGGGGGGGGGGGGGGGGGGGGGGGGGGGGGGGGGGGGGGGGGGGGGGGGGGGGGGGGGGGGGGGGGGGGGGGGGGGGGGGGGGGGGGGGGGGGGGGGGGGGGGGGGGGGGGGGGGGGGGGGGGGGGGGGGGGGGGTGGGGGGGGGGGGGGGGGGGGGGGGGGGGGGGGGGGGGGGGGGGGGGGGGGGGGGGGGGGGGGGGGGGGGGGGGGGGGGGGGGGGGGGGGGGGGGGGGGGGGGGGGGGGGGGGGGGGGGGGGGGGGGGGGGGGGGGGGGGGGGGGGGGGGGGGGGGGGGGGGGGGGGGGGGGGGGGGGGGGGGGGGGGGGGGGGGGGGGGGGGGGGGGGGGGGGGGGGGGGGGGGGGGGGGGGGGGGGGGGGGGGGGGGGGGGGGGGGGGGGGGGGGGGGGGGGGGGGGGGGGGGGGGGGGGGGGGGGGGGGGGGGGGGGGGGGGGGGGGGGGGGGGGGGGGGGGGGGGGGGGGGGGGGGGGGGGGGGGGGGGGGGGGGGGGGGGGGGGGGGGGGGGGGGGTGGGGGGGGGGGGGGGGGGGGGGGGGGGGGGGGGGGGGGGGGGGGGGGGGGGGGGGGGGGGGGGGGGGGGGGGGGGGGGGGGGGGGGGGGGGGGGGGGGGGGGGGGGGGGGGGGGGGGGGGGGGGGGGGGGGGGGGGGGGGGGGGTGGGGGGGGGGGGGGGGGGGGGGGGGGGGGGGGGGGGGGGGGGGGGGGGGGGGGGGGGGGGGGGGGGGGGGGGGGGGGGGGGGGGGGGGGGGGGGGGGGGGGGGGGGGTGGGGGGGGGGGGGGGGGGGGGGGGGGGGGGGGGGGGGGGGGGGGGGGGGGGGGGGGGGGGGGGGGGGGGGGGGGGGGGGGGGGGGGGGGGGGGGGGGGGGGGGGGGGGGGGGGGGGGGGGGGGGGGGGGGGGGGGGGGGGGGGGGGGGGGGGGGGGGGGGGGGGGGGGGGGGGGGGGGGGGGGGGGGGGGGGGGGGGGGGGGTGGGGGGGGGGGGGGGGGGGGGGGGGGGGGGGGGGGGGGGGGGGGGGGGGGGGGGGGGGGGGGGGGGGGGGGGGG
>JASTWK010001869.1:0-23040 GCA_030770225.1 Temnothorax unifasciatus | reverse complement strand
CTTACATTATGCTCCTGTGAAGTGCATGCACTTCCACTGTCTCTTTCGACCTCTGTAGGCATTTTAAACGATACCGTATACACTATTTACTATTATATTAGATTTATTAGCAGAAATATACAGGACAGCTCCAAAAACAATTGAAGATGTAGTACGCGTATAATATGAATATTGGGGATAAAAAGTTACCATGGTGATGGAATAAATGTATTTAAATATTTATTAAATGTAATAAATGTGTTTAAATATTTATAATAGATATTTTTACATTAATAAATAAATTCTTATTACATTTTTCTTATATATAAAAAAATTTTTCTTATATATAAAATATTTTTTAGATATTTGAGAGATATAAACTCGGCACAAAAATTAAAGGAACACTTAAATTTTCTTAAAAACTAAGCAAAATTTGAGCAGCTGTATCTTCGTTAAAAATGAACAAAATTTAAGTTTAAAAAAAGGGTTTTAAAGCTTGAAATCTCTACTTTCAGAAGATCACCATTTTCTTTTAGTTTCTGTGAGTTTGGTAATTTTTACATATAGAAAACCACGAGCTAAACAAAATGGGAAATTTTTTTCTCACTTTGTGGGCCTGTCACGTGCTCAAAAAAATTCTGTGAAATTTTTTGACTTCCCAATGTGAAAGCTCGAAGTTTTCCCTACAAAATCTTTTTTTAAAAATGTTTCTACGATTTTTTGTTATTGAGTTAACGCGGATTGAATAAGAAATGAGCATTTTGACTTTGATTGCTCATAACTCCGTTAAAAATCATCGTACCGCAATTTGCAAAATGGATTCTTAAAGCTAAAACTTTGCTCTATCAAGTCGTATAATCGTCAATTTTTTTATAAACATTTTTGGATACATTACAAGTGAGTAAAGATGTCGTAAAAATTTGCAATTTTTTACTTTTTTATTTAGATCCAAAAAACAATTGTGCAGAACAACAACAAAAATTTATTCTTTACGTTTTTTTGTACTTTTAAGTATCCTACATTTAAAAAAAATTTGCCGAATAGTTATGAGATTTTCTTCATGGTGGCCACTATGGTTTTACGGGGCAAAACGTACAAAAAATTGTGAAATTGCTTAATTTCAGTAAAAATCAAGAAAAAAAATTAAAAATAACGTCTGGCGGACGTTGAAAAACTGTTTTCAATTACGCTGACAATACATTGAAAATGAATGAGTGTTACCATAAGTTAGAAAAACTTTTTTTTAATAACAAATTGATGTTTTGTGTTTTTAAAATTTGAAAAAATACCGCCGGCATTAGCGTTACCCAAAGCATACCACGAGGAGGTTGCCTGGTCGGATTTACGCTTCGTTATGTGCGCGTGCGCGCGTGTGTGTGTATGTGTGTTATTCCGCTGAGACCCCGCGACTCGTCACTTTCGCAGTATTTTATGACTCCAAACTTATTCATGACTGTGTATGCGTGCGCGCACGCGCGTGTTTGTATGTATGTGTATGTATGTGCGTGTTCCGTATGCGTGTATGCGTGTGTGCGTACATACATGCGTGCGTGTATGGGTGAGTGGATAGATGGTCGTAGGTGGTAAAATGAATTTTTTCAAATTTCGAAAACACAAAACATTAATTTCTTATTAAAAAGTCTTTCTAGCTTATACTGGTATAAATTTGAAAAAAATTATTTTACCACCTATGACCATCTATCCACTCACCCACACATGTACGCATGTACGCATGCATACATACACATACACGCATGCAAGCGCACGCACGCACAGTCATAAATGAGTTTAGAGTCATAAAATACTGCGAAAGCGACGAGTCGCGGGGTCTCAGCTGAATGACACACATACACATACGCACGCGCACGCGCGCATAACAAAGCGTAAATCCGACCGGGCAACCTCCTCGTGGTATGCTTTGGGTAACGCTAATGCCGGCGGTATTTTTTCAAATTTTAAAAACACAAAACATCAATTTGTTATTAAAAAAAAGTTTTTCTAACTTATGGTAACACTCATTCATCTTCAATGTATTGTCAGCGTAATTGAAAACAGTTTTTCAACGTCCGCCAGACGTTATTTTTAATTTTTTTTCTTGATTTTTACTGAAATTAAGCAATTTCACAATTTTTTGTACGTTTTGCCCCGTAAAACCATAGTGGCCACCATGAAGAAAATCTCATAACTATTCGGCAAATTTTTTTTAAATGTAGGATACTTAAAAGTACAAAAAAACGTAAAGAATAAATTTTTGTTGTTGTTCTGCACAATTGTTTTTTGGATCTAAATAAAAAAGTAAAAAATTGCAAATTTTTACGACATCTTTACTCACTTGTAATGTATCCAAAATGTTTATAAAAAAATTGACGATTATACGACTTGATAGAGCAAAGTTTTAGCTTTAAGAATCCATTTTGCAAATTGCGGTACGATGATTTTTAACGGAGTTATGAGCAATCAAAGTCAAAATGCTCATTTCTTATTCAATCCGCGTTAACTCAATAACAAAAAATCGTAGAAACATTTTTAAAAAAAGATTTTGTAGGGAAAACTTCGAGCTTTCACATTGGGAAGTCAAAAAATTTCACAGAATTTTTTTGAGCACGTGACAGGCCCACAAAGTGAGAAGAAAATTTCCCACTTTGTTTAGCTCGTGGTTTTCTATATGTAAAAATTACCAAACTCACAGAAACTAAAAGAAAATGGTGATCTTCTGAAAGTAGAGATTTCAAGCTTTAAAACCCTTTTTTTAAACTTAAATTTTGTTCATTTTTAACGAAGATACAGCTGCTCAAATTTTGCATAGTTTTTAAGAAAATTTAAGTGTTCCTTTAATTTTTGTGCCGAGTTTATATAGATAAAAAATACAATTCTCGTAAAATTTGAAGGTTTCTACTTGCACACTTAAAAACTATAAATAAGCAATGTGCAGGTTTCTACTTGCACACTTAAAAAACATTTACATTTACATTTTACATGACTGTCATATTTAATCCTCGCTTCTTTTGTAAGATATAATGGGAATATTAAGGTATTCATATATTTTTGGTAAAAATTCGATCCGCTAACGAATGAGATTCGGTCAATTATTTCCCGAAAAATTAGAAAAATTAGAAAAATTAGAAAAACCGGTTTTCAGAAAATGGGTAACAAAAAATTATACACTTTATAACACTCCTCGGAAAATTCTACCCCTGTTTCATATACAATTCTTTGAAATTCGGTCAATTATTTCCGGGATAGATAAAAAATACAATTCTCGTAAAATTTGAAGGTTTCTACTTGCACACTTAAAAACTATAAATAAGCAATGTGCAGGTTTCTACTTGCACACTTAAAAATATGAATTGGATCAATTTTCCAAATCATTACTTTCAAATGAATTTCGTACCGCGCGTCTTCCGTCGTCCACGAAAAATTGGAAAAATTTTGTAACCGGTTTCCAAAAAGATCGGTAACAAAAAATTATACACTTTACAGCACTCCCCGGGAAATTCTACCCCTGTTTCGTATACAATTCTTTGAAATTTGGTCGATTATCTCCCGAATTCGGTCGATTATTTCCCGAAAAATCGGAAAAATTAAAAAAATCGGTTTCCAGAAAATCGGTAGCGAAATACTATACACTTTATGGCACTCCCCGGGAAATTCTACCCCTATTTCACATACTTTTGGTAAAAATTCGGTCCACTAACGAATGAGTAGTTCGCGGTCAGACATACAGACATCCGGTACTTATATATATAGATATATATATATATATATATATATATATATATATATATATAATACTTATATATATAGTCGTTTCCGCTTTTCTGATATTTCACTTACCGATCAGCGACATCATCCCTTGGTTTACCCGGGCGTTTTTTCGGGAATTTTGAGATTGCTTGCCCGCGATGTACACAAAATCTAGATTTGTTACTTTAAAAACCAAGGAATAAAATCGGTAATTGGTAAGTGAAATATCGAGGTTCTGTGTACATCGCGGGCCAGCAATCTCAAAATTCCCGAAAAAAAACCCCGGGTAAACCAAGGGATGATGTCGCTGATCGGTAAATGAAATATCGAAAAAGCGGAAATGACTCAATAGTGTGAAGCTCGAGTAGAAAAAGACCGGTTACGACATGTTTAATCCACGAAAACATTTATGCGGTCCGATTTAAAATTAGAGACATTTAGTTATGATTTAATTACAAATATAAATTTTATTCGAGTGTGATACTTGGAAAAATGGATGCAATATGTGATCATTGTCAAGTAACAAAGTTTAAAACTTAAGCACCTAGAATGTGTTATTCATGTAGAAAAGTTAAACTACCGTCTTTAAATCAACCACCTAAATCAACCACCCGACACACTCCTTATGTCTGTCCATAATAAAGATATTGAAACACAAATGAAGTCGTTTCAAGAAAAACGTTTCCCGAGCGAAGCCCGGGTAACTTAAGTGATCAGAAGAACCCGTCAAAACGCTGCTTTAATTGTGGCGAACATTCTCACGTGGGAGCAGAGTGTCCATCGAAGTCGGAAGGCGTAAAGTGCTTCAGGTGTGCGGAACGAGGTCATATAGCATCCAGATGTCCGAAGAAGAACGAGACTACTGGAAGTGAAGCTGCGGAGAATGAAGTTGCTAAGATCGGTTGTGTGAAGTCGCAAACAACAAATCAGATTTGTATTAAAGAGGTTAAATTAGGCGGTACTGAGGTATGTGCTCTTTTAGACACGGGTAGCGACATTAGCTTGTTGAGTAAATCGAAGTACGACGAATTAGGTTTGCCTCCGCTAAACCAAAATTCTGTTGTTTTCCGTGGAGTCGGCGGTAAAAATAATAAGACGTTAGGCTTCGTTAAAACTACGCTAGAGGTTGATAATCATATTTATACTGTGTGTGTACATTTAATTCCAGATGACTTAGCGTTACACGATCTGTTGCTAGGAGCTGATTTTATTGAACAGGTGGAATTAAATATCAAAGGCGGCGACATACATGTTAATCCGATAGCGGAAGAGATGCCGATGGTGTTAAATATACAGACCGTGAGCGATACTCAGCTGGAGTTTCCACGTTGACGAAGCCTGAGCATAAAGAGAAAATAACGGAATTGGTATCGAATTATGTTCCTAAGCAAGTAAACGAGTCTGATCTAAAAATGTCAATTGTAGTTAAGGATGATGAACCTGTCTACCAGAGGGCGAGGCGTTTGTCAATGTTTAAAAGAGAGTCAGTTAAAGATAGCATAGTACAACCATCCATTTCAGAATATGCAAGTCCTACGGTTCCCGTAAAGAAAAAAAGAGGACCTGTTCGAATTTGTGTCGATTACAGGAACATTAACAAGAAGACAGTGAAAGACCATTACTCTCTCCCTCTGATAGAGGATCAGTTAGGCGCGTTTCAGGATGCTAAGGCATTTAGTACACTCGATTTGGAAAGTGGGTTCTTCCATGTGTCGTCGGAGGAGTCTAGTCGAAAATATGCGGCATCTATTGTCCCAGACGGGATGTACGAGTTTCCTCGCGTACCATTCGGTTTATGCAACCAAAAGTATATCAATAAACTAATCCTGGTATACATGGATGACCTCATTATTCCCGCGAATGATCTGAGCAAACTTGAGCGTGTATGTTTATTTCGGAAAAGCGGAGCATAATGCGTTGATTCAATTAAAGACGTCGTTGTATGTAAAACCTGTATTGATTTTTACCAAAATGCTATTAAGAGAACGGTCATATGAGCTTGATAAGGAGAGGAATGATCTTCGAGAAGGGGCACGCGAGAATCTTCAGAGGATTCAACAAGAAAGCTATAAAGGATACAACCGCAAAGTAGGAGAGCACGAGGGACCAACCGAAACATCTACGGCTGCACTCTATTAAACGTTGGCTGGAGTACGATAGCAATCACACCGATTCGGGAGACGAATCAAACGGAGAAGAAGAGTCTACCGGCGAGGAACAAGATCCAGACATTCGGGGCGAATGTTAACGCAGAATGGCCGAGTGTAGAGGTGGCAGATCGGTCGTCGGAAGAGAGAGATAGCGCTTGCGCGATCGGAGAGAGATGAGAGAGTGAGCGTGCGTGATTAGTCGCTTGAGATGTGACGGTCGCTATGTGTGTGTGTGCTTAGGGTCGAGCGGAGAGAGTCGAGTCCGAGACGTGCGAGCATGCGAGCGTGTTGTAACGACCAAGAGATTTGTATTGTGACTCTTAAAATATATTCATCCTCTTGTGAACTACTCGTGTGCTGTCCACTGTTCCATCTAACATTATCAGACACGAACACGTACACTAGAGTCAAAAAAGATCTCATCCTTTCCTTTACAAGAAATATAAGAACATTACTCACCAGATGAAAGAATTTGAAATACATTACACCCGCTACTTATAAGTTCCTCTATTGTAATGATGGAGTACTTCTGAGAGCCTTTGGACTTCTGAAAATCCACAAACAAAACCACCCGTTAAGAATCATAGTTTTGTCCATCGATGGACCTTTACACAAATTAGCTAGATTCTTACACAACATAATTTCTTCTAGTATTCCTAAAGCCAATAGCCATTGCACATAAAAGACAGTAAAACAACCTAACTTTCGACGCGCGGATCTAGCTCGCGGCTGGTCAGGGTTCGGAGTAGACGCGGAGGAAGACACAAGGCGCGGTTTAGCGATTCAACGTAACAACTTTATTTTACAATGTTCGGTGCTGTTTTACACGTCGTTATTACAGACTGTTTCCGCTGAGATTGCCTGCGCGGTTATTACAATTCTACGTACGCGCGCTCGTGATTACATACGCGGCTATTGCAACGGCTCGCGGTGCGGTGGTCGCGTATTGCGGACGCGGATGTTACAAAGGCTTTTACGCACGTTACGATTACATACGCGGGTGGATCGCGGCGTGTGCGACGCGCGGCGCGTTGGCGGTAACGCGGTTCGAATCGACGGTGTCGGGCGGCTGAGACGCTCAGCGAGCCCAGGGGACCCCCCTGGGCTGGATCGCCTGGATTTTGTCGAAGGGAGATCGGTGCGGCCAAGACTCTTGGCGAGGACAGGACGGTTTCCCTATCCTGGTTCGCGACGGTACAGCGGCGGAAGGCCTTGTCGGACGGTTGAGACTCTCAACAAGCCCAGAGACCCTCTGGACTTAGACGTGACGGCAAGGCGAGGAGCGGTCGGGATGATAAGCCGTCGAGATATACTTCAGACGGAAGCAGAGACTCTCTACCCCTGGACTTATCGGTGGGATTCGGAAACCGAGAGCAGCGGATGATCGGTGTGCTGGCTCACGGTGGAATAGCAACATTTATTAAATGTTGCTCGCTTATATACCCGTGGCGACGCTTCGTAATCGGTGGCGGGGATACGGGCGCGAGTGTCGCGACGGAGCGGTGGGGCGGCCGTGGTTACGGCGCGCGGCGCGGCGATTACGTTCGGCGATCTTCGGGCGGCCTCGGCCTTGCTTGGTGCTTCGGCTGCCGCGGTAAGTCCCTCGCGAGAACTTCTTCGCACGCGTTTCCTAATTGCTTAAATTATGGCACACCGTGCCTTTCCACACCCGGCGGATGTTCGGCCGGGCGGTATGCGGCGGATTTTGGCTGGGAACAATGCCGTTACGGGGCGCATTGTTACAACAGCTTTCAACTTGTTAGTGACTTGAACGGTTCACGTTTAGATGACAATTACACTCTTATCTTCCTTGACGTGGTTTCATTTTTTACAAACGTTCTTACCGATCTAGCTATTGACAGTATTTGCAATAGATGGGAACATCTTTCAAAAAACTGCGACATTCCTAAAGATGAATTCGTTCTTGCAGTACGACTCATTCTTGACTCTACATTTTTCAGATTCAACAATAATATATATAAACAGAATTTCGGATCTCCCATGAGTTCTCCTTTGTCTCCCGACCTTGCGGATTTAGTTCTACAAGATATCGAGACGAAGGCGATTAGAATTCTTAATTTCTTTCTACCGTTTTTCTACAGATACGTGGATGACATCGCGATGGCCATATCCTACGATATGGTTGATTTTACTTTACAAACCTTTAACTCGTTCCATCCCCGTTTACAGTTTACCATAGAGGTTGGTAACAAAAAACTCAATTTTTTAGATACCACCATTATCAACAACAATGGTCTTATCGAATTTGATTGGTATCATAAGCCCACTTTTTCGAGCCGGTATTTAAACTATAATTCTTGTCATCCCTCGTCTCAAAAGCGTGGTACCATTATGGGACTTATCGACCGAGCTTTTTTACTTTCTCATCCAAAGTTTCACGAAAAAAATCTAGGACTTAGCATTTATCTAGAGCTTATTGTTAGCATCCTTCTAAACAACGATTACCCTTTAGACTTTATTTTTAACACAATTCACGAACGTCTTAAGGAGGTTTGATCGTTACTTCCCACTCGGCATGTAATATTTCAGAAATATTTCTCCAAAATTCCATTTGAAATATTACATCTTTCATCGATATTTCAGAAATATTTCACGACCGTTTCTACATTTCAACAATGTTTCAATGTCCGCAATTATTTCAAATGCAACCTTGCTGAAAGATTTCGGTAATATACTGAAATATTTCTCAAATATATCTACGAAATATTGCAGAAACACTTCAGAGATATTTCAGATACATTTTACACTGAGAAAAATATTTTGTATTAGTAAACAAAATTTTCTTACTGACGCAAAAACTATTTGCTGATATGTGAAACATTAAATATTTTATTACCGGAACAAAAAAATATATTAAGCCGTATATGTGCGTATAGCCGCCGCGCCGCGCGTTTGTCCGAAGAAATCCGCTCTCTCAGCCGGTCACCCATCCAAGTAGTATACCGGCGCCTTGTCGCTTGACATCGATGATCGAACAGGGTAGTGGTGATCCTCTGACTCTGACGCTTCTTTCTTTCTTATATGTGCCTATTTTAGTGAGCATAAAGCTATCGCATAACAATATAAACAATACAGATATACGAATAAATCTTTTTTGCCAGTCAGCGTCAAATATTATTTTATATTAAATATTTTATTAAATATTTATTTCGGATCATTGTTTCGGCTTTGGGGAGCCCGTTATATAACATGGCGAGCTTATTACATGACATTATGGATCAATCCTTACCTAAACCTGAGTCCCATGTCAGGGACAGTTGGTCTTTCGTGAAGGTGATCAGCGGTGTTGGAATTGAGGATGATGAAATATTAATCTCATTGGATGTGACAGCTCTTTTTACCAACATTCCTAAGGAATTAGTTCTCGTAGCGATTGAAAATAGGTGGAACTACATATCTGAGAAAACGAGTCTCAGTCTTCCTCAATTCTTATACGCTGTTGATTTAATTCTTAGCTCTACTAGTTTTAGCTTTAATGGTTTAATTTATGACCAAATTTTCGGCAGCCCCATGGGATCTCCCCTATCTCCGATTCTCGCTGATATAGTTATGGATGATCTCGAGACACATTGTCTGCAAATGTTGAGTTTTACTGTACGGTTTTATCGTAGATATGTGGATGACATTTTTGCTGTGGTTCCGAAATCGGGGATTGATGAACTTTTAAGAACTTTTAACAATTATCACACAAGACTAAAATTTACTTATGAATTGGAAACACACGGTTCATTGAATTTCCTCGATACCACAGTTTTTCGAGAAGATAACTCTCTATTGACGAATTGGTATCGTAAGCCCACATTCTCTGGGCGTTATATTAATTATTTCAGTCACCATCCGTTCAAATACAAAGTAAATATTATACGGAATCTTGTTGACCGTGCCATCCTATTATCAGATACTCGTTTTCATGAAACCAACATTGCTACAGTAAGAGAGATATTAATTAATAATTGTTTTCCGAGGAAGGTAGTTGGCAAGTTTATTAATGTCAGACTTAGTGAATTGCGGAAACGTGACGACCTTGCAAGCGATATGACGGCGGGGGATGGTGTGTCTCGAGATCTTGAAAACTTCATAACTATCCCGTATATTAGAGGCCTGAGTGCGAATGTCGGCCGGACAATGAGAGGTGTCAAATTCAAGACACTCCTTACTGTCCCAAAGCGATTGGATTGCATTATTAGAAAAGGCAAAGGTAGACTACCGTACCTCAGACAGACCGAATTGGTGTACAAGATTGATTGTGCTAACTGCAATTCTTGTTATATTGGGCAAACTAAACGGCACCTAGAGACAAGATAAAAGAACATCAGAGTGATATTAGGAAACATGTTAACAATCACTCTGTGGTCTCCAAACATCGTCTCACATACAAACATGAGTTCACGTGGCATAATCCGAGGATTTTATATAAAGAAAGCCATTTTAAAAAAAGAGAGATCTTGGAGATGTTCTTCATCAAGAAGTGCGGATACACTGTCAATCTTCAAAAAGACACCGAAAATTTACCGGCTGTTTACGATCGCGTTATTAATGCTGCCTAATCTATGCTTATCGACCGCTGTTTTGTTATTTTAAGAACCCGCTATTTTGCGTTACCAGCGCGCTTTCTGTGTTTTATTATTGTGACTTTGACTGTTATAACGTTCAGACGCATTTGACGGGATGCTCGGTTTTTCTTTACCAATCGTATCTTTTACTTTTGCTTTTGCCGACGCATAAAACCTGTAAGTCATTTTTGGCATCCTTTTCGCTATGTTTTATATCGTTTTATACATCTTTGTAATCATCCTTTCAGCTTTATGAAGCATGATGTATTTTGGGAACTATATTAAGCGACATGGGATGTATATGCGTGGAGTGCTGGCAATAATTATTTTCCTCACTTGAAAAGGGCCAGAGGTTGGCCGAAACGTTGTGAGATAAAGGAATAGGAATAAAAAATTTTGGCCAGTTGGGTCGCTCAAATATATTTTATTATTAAATATTTTATATTTTATATTAATAATGCCATATGACAAAATTTGGAAAATCAGAAAATTCTTAATAAAAGAGAAAAAATGCAATAATTATATAATAATAAAATTTTTTTATAAGTTCTAAAGCGTGTCAGCAACTTTTCGAAAATATTACAAATGCAATGTTGTATGTGAAACATTCAAAAATATAACGCGTGCAATGCAAACGTAATAATAGTTTTATCATGTATCAGAAATGTTTCTAAACCATTACATCTGCAATATTTCTCCCGCAATATTGTAGAAAATTCACTGCCTGCAATTCAATTTTTCATTACCGACGCAATCTTTCAGAAATTTTTCACAAATATTTTAAATGCAATGTTGCGTTTGATATGTTACAGAAATATTATTTGTGCAAAGTAAACGTAATAAAACTTTTATAATGCTTTAGAAATGTTTTTGAAATATTGCATCTGCTACATTTTTTTTTGCAATATTACAGAAACTTACAAATATTGTAAACCACTTTCTGAAAGATTTCAGACATATTGTTAATGCAATATTACAAAAAACAAGGTGCAGGTACATTTTTTAAATATTTCAGATGCATAGTTACAAATGAAATGTTAATAAAATATTTCTGCATTATTTCCGAATATTTCAATATTTCAGCAACATAACATGCCGAGTGGGTTGTGAGTGCGATTGAAATAAATGTCATTACAGCGATCCCGAATTATATGCAATATTACTATAATGAATTGTAGATGCTACTTACGTGCTATATTCTTCGTCAATTATATTATTAATGTATAGAATATTAATAAATATATTTTGAGGTATGAGAGCGTCAACTACTCAGGAATCGCTTATTCTACGCTGGGACCTAAACTTTGTGACGATAAAGCCTTCAATCCACACGGTAAAGTTCGATTTTTAAAGTCTTTACACAATCCTTGATGTTTCATCTATCAAATGCTAGTTTTTCAAAGTCCTAAGATGGCTAAGTGTGTACTAAACCAGATAATCTACCTCGGAGCGACTTTCTCCACAAGGGTATAGACTAAAAGTGGTCAACTTCTGAATAATATTACAAAAAAACTATACGGTCAATATTGCTCAAGTTTTGCGATTATTTGTGTAAAGTGTTTATGTAAATCATATAAAAAAATTAAGGCTCTACGATGACTTTCGAGTATAGAAAACTTATGGTCACAAAGTGACAAGTTCTAACCTATAATGTTGGAGAAAGTCGCTTTGTAGATTATCTGGTTTAGTACACACTTAGCCATCTTAGGACTTTAAAAAACTAGCATTTGATAGATGAAACATCAAGGATTGTGTAAAAACTTTAAAAATCGGACTTTACCGTCCGTGTGGATTGAAGGCTTTATCGTCACAAAGTTCAGGTCCCAGCGTAGAATAAGCGATTCCCGAGTCGTTGACGCTCTCATACCCCGAAATATATTTATTAATATTCTATACATTAATAATTGACGAAGAATATAGCACGTAAGTGGCATCCGCAATTCATTATACTAATATTGCAAATAATTCGGGATCGCTGTGGCGTTGTAATGACATTTATTTCAATCGCATTTTTTACTCACAAGTAACGATCGAACCTTTTTAAGTCTTTTTTTTTTTAACAAACAAAAAAACAAAATCCGAACGATCCCGGTGATGACGCTGCCTTTAAAAAATGGTTTATCGTTTCGTTTTTTCCTTCAATTTCCATCAAATTTAAAGATATTTTCAGGGAATTAGACACTTATTTATCATACTACAGCGTTAATAAATTAAACAAATTTATCAAAGTTCAGAAGGATGCTCTTCCGACTTTTGCAACGAGTAATGTGGTCTACAAGATCTTTTGCCGAGATTGCGACGCATCATACGTGTGGCAAACTGGTAGACAATTAAAAACCAGAATATCCGAACATCGTAGTCATATTAATAGAAATAGTTTTGCCCACTCCGTGATCACCGATCATAGAACTCAGAATGATCACAATTTTGATTGGAATAACGTCGAGATTTTGGATTACGAAAGATTAATACAAGCGACTTATTTCCGAAGTTTTATACATACATTAGACAACAGCGCCATAGTTTAAACCTACAATCAGATACCGATTGTCTACACCACGCATACTTGTCCATCATAAATAATGTTTAACCTTCGGTTTTTCCCTTCCCCGTGCCGGTTACTTTGTTTATAATAACGTTTCCGACCTACACACTTGTGACCCGCTTCTTATTTCGATTTCAACTGACACGTGTGTGACTGCAATATTCTCGCTTCTTTTCCGAGATGTGCGACTCTCCGGATTCACACCTGATTGCTACGACTTTTTAAATACTGTACTTTTTTGACTGCTGCAGAACTTGAGGTGAGCTCTCTTCTTTCTGTTTCTTTTAACGATTAAACATGTTGTTCTTCCGTTTTTTAGTGGAAATGTCCATAATCGTGCGTACAAGCTCGTTTGTCACGACATCTCCTTAGAAAGGGAGCTTGCTACCTCGAGCTCTGCAGGAATAAATTTCCTCTTTTGTTAATAAATGCTGAAAATGGCTCAAAAAAAAGAGCCGTAACGTTCGTCACATGTAAATACACGTCTTAAGTTTTATTGCGCACCACGTCCCGCGCCTGACTCGCATCGCCGTTTGTATCGCTGACATTTTCACGAGTATAAATATATGATTAAGTAGTAGTAGCCTTATTTCTCCTTAACAAAATTATATCACAAAATTGCGTTACCTAATTCAACCTAACCCATACGGCACAAGACCCTGCAGCAACATTGCAATCTTGCATATTGCAATGCAATAGTTCAGCAACATTGCTGAAGCAACATTGCTAAAATAACATTGCTGCAAAAATGCGGTAATAATGTTGTAACAACATTGTAAAAATAAACTGCTACAATTTTATGTAAAAATGTTAATTTGTGTACGCATTTGAATATTTTTTATTATGACCCTTAAGAAAAAATGCAGTTAAAACTGATAAAAAAACTGGGTACTAACTGGTGGATAACTGATTAGTGAAACTGATGACAGCACGATCAGTATATTGAAACAAGTTACTGATAAAAGGAACAGTTGTGCCAGTTACTGATTAAAAAACTGGGCACTAACTGGTGGATAACTGATTATTGTAACTGATGACAGCACGATCAGTATATTGAAACAAGTTACTGATAAAAGGAACAGTTGTACCAGTTACTGATAAAAGAACTGGTCAATATTGGTCCAGTTTTATTCAGTTTTATATTGATCAGTAACTGATAGAACTTCCATGCTGTTTGGTTGATCAATTGAATCAATTAAACTTTCACCAGTTCTATAAACTTGCCTGTGACAAATAAGAAATCTGCGGCTACTGTGTGATTAACTGTGATACAAAATAAACAACACTCCATAAAAAAACCAAGATTTATTTATATATTATCGATATTTTTTGAGAATACACATAACTTTATTTTAAAAAAAATTGAAAAATTAAAAAAGTATATATCGTTATAATAATAATAATAATGAAGTAAATAGGTTATCTTCTACTGTGCCTGTTTAGTCACCATGCACGGACTGTCTCTCGTCTTCGCGCTCCAGGAATTCTGATTGTATTCTTTTTGCTTCATCACTTTTAATATAGTTGTTGATTTTATTTGCTATTGCTTTTTTTACTTCATTTTCCACACTTTCCCTGGTAAGCTCGTCTTTCAAGAAGTTTGACATATAATCTGAAACATTAACATATTAGATGGCGCTTAACAGAAAATGTCTTTACAATCAGAAAAAATGTTGACATCAATGACAAAAACTGTATGAGAAATTAACTTTGTTTATGCTGAAATATGCTTATAAAACCTACCAATAATTCCATTAATTTTGGACTCATTTAGTTTTTTCTTAGGAATACGTGTGATATTTTTATGTCCATTTGGAACTTTGCCTGTTAAATTTCCAAGGGCCATTTCTTCCTTAGTAAACAGCAATGCAAATAAATCAAGAGCAAGTGTGGAAATTTTTTTTGTATGCTTGCAACGTGCCATTTCCTCTCCAGTTAAAGTTTTGGATCCAAAATTAAAAATAGCCTGAATATATATAATATAAAATAATACAGTATAAAATATAAAATAATATATATAATATAAAATAATTTAAAATAAAATTTTAATTGTATTTATTCTCTTCAATATTACAGATATAGAACCAAATATATAAGCAGTAAATTTTATTATGCAGATAATGTACCTTGGAGTCAAATATTGGTTGTGATCTCACTAATTCTTTTTTAGCTGCTTTGGTAGATACCTTTTTAGGCACAACCGAAGTTGTAGACGCAATTATATTAGTATTAATTTTTTTAAGATTTGGAAATTTTGCTGTAATTTTATCATCTGCAGATTTGATCAGTTCCATCTTTTTCTAATAATATAAAAAATAAAAAAATTTGAAAATTGTAATAATATGAAAAATGTGATATATGAGTAAAAAACTAAAAAATAAAACATTACTATAATATGCGTATTAATATTTACCTGAGTCACAACAGACACAATAGATTCATTTTCTTTCCCCTGAAAAAATTGGTAAAATAAATAATTATTTTATTATAAATGACGAAAAACAGAACTTTGGAACTATTTTTTCAATGTACCTTTTGATTAATAGCTTTGTTACAATTATCAATACTCTCCAACAATTCAGCATTGCCTTCAGATTCCTACACAGAGACAATATCATGACGATGAGCAGTATAAACATCAAGGTCAGCAAATTTTACATTGTTACCATTTATAAGACTATACATACATCTTTAGAAGTGTTCCATTCATTTGTTCCATCTATATTCTGTTCTTGAAACACTATCTTTGGCTGCAAAATCAAATAAACTTAAGTTTTTTTCTTACATTTAAAGATTAAACATGCCATAAGCTAGCATATATATATACTTACTTCTAAAGGTGTACTGCTGCGCACGGGAACTTCGGTGAGAGCAGTATTCTTAGAAAGTAATGGATGACACTTTCTATCTATATTTACCTCTTCTTTTAAAGAAACAACCTTAATTGTATGAATAATAAAAAAAGAGAAAACATAATTAATTTATATTTAGGCCAAATGTTATATCTTACAGAAATTTGATAATGTAAGTGATTATTTTGCTAGTGATTACTTATTGAGTATTACAAGCACTGTTTTAACATTCAAAATAAGTAAATAATCACTAGCCAAATAATCACAGTATTAAATTTTTGTAAGGGTACAGAATCTCATATTAAAACATGTAAAAATATATACTCAGACAGCACACAGAGACGTTTGTACGACGTCTTTTTGATTTGCGTACTGCCCTGGGATACATACTTCATCTGTTCCCTTAATTTGTGTTGAAGTGGTTTCGGATATTTCTTCTTTACCATTGTCAGAGGACATATTTTTTGATGTAAGGTGCCTTATCTTACTTTTTAAACCTTTTATAGCTATTTTTAAGTTCTCTGTCTCTGTTCTCAAATCTCTTATTTCAGTTTTTAAATCTTCAACTACACGTTTTAACTGTTTAGTACATTGAATCATAGTTGTAAAATCTGAAAAATAAAATTTACACGATTGTTCTGATAATAATTATAATAATATATTTTTATTACTTTGTTGAGAATTGAATATACTAAATATACTAAGTTTTTTTTCCAAAGAAATAATTAATCCAATCTTGTACATATTGAGTTCATTCTCTTTAAATATTTTTAATTTTTATACCATTTTTTACGGTTAAATCTTTCCATTTACTTAAGTTAAGATCCTCCCAATCAGACTCTGAATCTGACTCATCCGTCTTAAAACATGGTTGTGTTTTCTGTAATGATAAGAATTGGATGGTTAGAGACCATTTAACTATTATAAAATAGCAAATAGCGTAAGAATAAAAAAGGTATATACAAACCTTTACTTTGCCTTTATTTTCTTTATTTTTTTCTCTGAGTTTCTGAGAGGGGTTTTGTCTTATTGTCGACAAAGATTGGGACTCATCACTTGTAGAGATGTCCTAATGTTGATAAATAAAAGAGACGTATAGAAGTCAAAATAGTTTAAAAAGACACTATAATAAAATAATCATAGATTGAAATATATACCAATTCCCCAATTTGATCTGTCTTTTGTGCAGCTACTCTAATAATCTCACTTGATGAAACTCTCTGCTTTTTGTTGGTGGTGGTGATCTCTTTATTCAAATGTCCCAAATTTTCATCACGGGTTAATTTGCGTTTCCTATTATTGCTATTTGAGTTGGCCTATACAACAATGATTTTAAGATTAAGAGAATTAGAGAAACTACCGTTTTATATAATTCACCACTCACTAAACATATTATTTAAAAAAATTACTTACAATACTTTCATCTTTCTTTTTAGCTAGATCTTTGCGCATTTCTCGGCTCGGAAATGGTACACCATATTTCAAACATGATTTCGAGGCCTCTACTATTTCGGTCCAATCTAGAATGATCATATTAATGATACAAAATTTACAATAAAATAAGAACAGAAATGTGTGTGTGTGTGTGTGTGTGTGTGTGTGTGTGTGTGTGTGTGTGTGTGTGTGTGTGTGTGTGTGTGTGTGCGCGCGCGCGCAAATCAGAAGTCAAAATTAGATTCTTCCGCCAAGTAAAATATAAACAACACAACCAACAAATACTTTAAAAATATTCAAAGAAATTGAAAATTTCCTTAAAGAAGATATTACAAGAGACTTACCATTACTCTGTGCTAAAATACATCCTACAGTTTCGATCCACTTGATATGTTTGCGCTTAGCCATGGTATTTTTAGACTGCACATCACAGTTAGAGGGCCATTTCATCAAAACAGACTCTTTATTTTGGATTAAATTAGAAATTGGCTTTCTGGGATCCTTATTCTTGTCATCCCATATTATCCATTCGGCGTAACCAACCTGCACAGGTATTGTTTGTTGCTCGTCTATCTTATCTATCTTCTGTTCATTGTTAAATTCACATAATATGTAAAATTTATCGGAATCACAACTATCCATCTTGAAATTTATTTTTGAACTGATTCACTTGCAAACTGAGATCTGAGCCAGGGCAAAGAAATCTCATTTGGCGGGTAACCGACAGAAGGCCCAGGGAATCCCGCCACAAATGATAATCGTGCAAAACAGCGCAGGCGTTGAGGCGCGCAATAGTGGGTCTGTTCGCGTTGCTTGCACTTTTTGCACTCAGCATCTTCGCTTTCTCTCTCTCTCTAACAGCCGAATATATATTTATCTCATTTCAAGTGCAAAAATGTTTGGGGATTTCAAGCAACGCGAACAGACCCATGTAAAGCCCGGTCTACATAGGATCTAACCTCTATACACAAAGAGGTTAGATTGACTGTGCGTGTGTCAACCCGTGCAGCCAAACGTGCGGCGCTAAGGCGCGCAATATAAATAACAGCTACGGATATTATACACATTAATAGTCAATATAAATACGGTAATATGTTTAGAATTCTGTGAAACATTTCTCATCTGTTTTATTAGCAAAAATATATACTAGTGGAAATAAACATAAAAGTTATTTTAGAATCTGCTTTACAAAGTAGGTTATAATAATATTAGTTGATCTTTATATGTTCCTCTTATAGTCTTAAAAGAATGTTGCCTCAAAGGAGGAGAGAATCGAGAGGACCATATAAAAAGTATCTGTATGATCTGAGTATTCCTGTGCCAAGAACATCGGCATGGCGACTAAGTAAAGTACAGAATGGAGAACATGATGAAGTTAGTTTCTGCTTCATATTGCTGCATTTCTATTCATTTGATGATTAGGAGAAACATAATGTTTATGTCTTGATCTTTTTTCATAGATTGTGGAGAACGCTAATTGTAATGATAATGATATTCAATCTGAAGAGCACAATAGAGATTCAGATTATGAGTTATCTTCTATTGAGATAAATGTAAGTATGTCGACTATGCATGAAATATGTTAATTGTTTTTATAATACAAATATATATATACATTACTTTATATATGAAACTTTTTTTAATAGGTAGAATCCAGTGATGATTGTGAGTCATTATCTAATAGAAAGTCAAATACAAATGTACGTGGAGCACTAAATATTTTCTTCATTATGTTTATATTTTCATAAATAGTTTAGTCAGTGATATTTCAATTTCTCAAGTCTCTGAATCATGAAATGTATATCTCTCACTAATACATATGTTTCGTAATATACATAATGTGAAAAATAAAATTTTCTTTATGTGTTCAGCATACATCACCAGTGAGTTTTTTATCAGATGATGGAAATAGCAGTTTTAACTTAAGCAATAACTATCTATTAAATGATAGAAATTTGGGAAGCGATGAAGAGGAGGTGAATTATTTCAATGATGAATCATGTGAAAATATTCCACATAGAAATGAAAATAATGAGGTTATTGTTGCCACATTGTAATGTTACATTTCACTAATGGCCCTATTATTATGCATCTCATTTTATTTATGTAAATACTAATTTGATCATATAATAAGATACTATAATATTTGTTGTAGGATGAACGAGGTAAGCCTCTTTATGAAGGCTGCCGTTTAACTGCTAATGAAAGTGCAGTTCTTATAATGAGCTTTATAATTAGGTGGGGTTTAGAGGATAAAAGTATAGATCAATTGCTGCAGTTAATAGACTGTCATTTACCTTCTTCCGTCTTGGAATCTAAGTATTTATTTTTGAAAAAGTTTCCTGTGCCTAATCAAATTATAATTCATTATACTTGTCCTGACTGTTCTGAGCTTTTGCCAACGGATTTTGAGCAAGTGGAGTGCAAGCGTTGCAATCAAAACTTAAACAGAAATAAACTTAAAGAAAATGGTAACTACTTTGTACAATTGTCAATCGGTGAGCAGATACAGAACATTATGGAGAATAATACACTTTTCCATCTCATGAGAAAAAATTGTGAGAAGAACGATGTAATTTCAGGAAGAATTTATAGAAATCTTAGAGCTTCAGGTATGATTGGTGAAAATGATGTTACTTTGCAGTGGAATACAGATGGAATTAGTCCATTTAAATCTGCCAAGATGTCAATATGGCCTATTCAAGCCTGTATTAACGAATTGCCTTACCGTACACGTAGAGATAATATGATTTTATGTGGGTTATATTTTGGAAAAAAAAAGCCTTATATTAATTCTTTTTTAAAACCTTTTGTAGAAGAACTAAATTTTCTTCATTCTGATGGCATTGCTTGTAACTTAGATGGCCAGAATGAGCTATGTAATGTAAAAGTACATACTCTACTAGCATCAGTTGATTCTGTTGCGCGACCAATGCTTCAGGGTATTCAACAGTTCAATGGCACTTATGGCTGCTCGTTCTGTTTGAATCATGGAACAACTATTAATAGGGATAGGGGTATAGCACGAGTTTATGTTGGAGGAAAAAGTAAATCTCGCACATTGTCTCAACATCTTAATGCTCTTCGGCAATTGCAACAAGTTAATCAACAGAATGATAGAGTAAAACATATTGACGGAGTAAAGTTTCCAACGGTGTTGCTTACTCTATCAGTTTTTAATATTATATCATCTTTTGTGCCAGATTACTTGCACAGTGTTTTAGAAGGTGTTGTTCTCACTTTTCTTAAACACTGGACTAATAGTACTTATAAAGGAGAAAAATGGTATCTGAATAAGCAGAAGCGCATTCTTTTAACAGATAAATTACGATCAATTTTACCACCTGTAGAAATAACAAGGCCGCCTCGTGGTCTCGATGAATTAAAATTGATGAAAGCATCGGAACTTCGACACTTTCTTTTGTACTATTCTTTACCTTCCCTTAAAGGACTTTTACCTGCAAGATATCTTAAGCATTGGTTTCTTTTGGTATATAGCATGTCAATATATTTGAGAGAAAAATTTACACAAGAGGAGGCTATGAAGGCCAAAAGAGCTTTAAACAAATTTGTGCAGGAAATTTCAATACTTTATCCAGATTGCGCATACTTGTATACTTTTAATGTTCATCTCCTCCTCCATATACCTCGTGCTGTTGAAAATTTTGGAGGACTTTGGGCATCCTCTACTTTCCCATATGAACATTTTAATGGTGTATTAAATAGATTAATAATTGGAACTCGTAATCTGCCGGAGCAGCTATGTCGAACATTTTTAAGACTGCGTCATACTTTAGACCTTGGGTCTAGAATCTTTTTACATCCTGAAACATCTCATGAGGGGAAAAAGTTATTTGATTCCATGATGTCTAAGTATCGTTCAAATCAGTTTTCTCAAAATTTTGATATTGGCATGAGATTATTTGGAGCGCCTAAAAATTACGAACTTTCTTTAATTGAGAAAGTTTCCATTCAACAAATTATTCGAGATGGACCTCTTAAACCACTGGCACAGTCATTCAGAAGATTAATTTTCCAAGGAATAGTGTATCATGCGAGCTGTTATAACAGTCTCAAAGTCAGAGATAATAGCACTGTAAAAATAAATGATGGTCGTATTCTTTCTATTACACATATTCTTGTGGTTGAAATAGCTGAATCCGATAAGAAAGTTTGCATTGTGTTAGGAAAAGAATTTGATATACTTGATGAAGATCTTAGTGAAGATCGAGATCTGAATATTTCTTCAAGTGAGCTGGCATTAGTATGTCAGAGAAGTGAACGCATTGTTTGTGGTCTGCCAAGCCATATAACTCAAAAGTGTGTATCTGTTCCATATCGCAATGGCGTTTGTATTACACCACTAGTCAATTGTGTTGAGAGGGACTAAATAAATATTTTATTTGTATTGTTTATGTATGTATAAATATAAATATAATATATTATAATAAATATAATAAAAAATGGATATATAATAAATGCCTCAATAAACATTCTTGACGTGCCTCAATTAATTCTTTTTCCAACCCAGTTTTTTATATATATAATACATATATATACATATATACATAAGCTATAAAACTTTCAACTTTATAATATACAATTATTTTATTACTATTGTTGCTTATGTAATAGTTACGTGAATATAGTTAAAAGATATAGCCAATCATTAATATTAATGTTGACTGTTGACTATACTATCACACACTTACATAACGTGTTTTCGTAACACTATAACTGGCAAACTGGTGAATTAAGAACTGAGAGAACTTACTAGACTATTATATCGACAACTGATATGATAACAGTAAGTCATTAAAAAGTTTTCTTTACCTATTAAGAAACTGATACTCAAAAACTGGATATTAATTAAAGAACATAGGTAATCAGTATCTAAGAAACCGTTAAAAACCAGTTTAAACAGTTTTTAGAGTAATGTAGAAACTGATTATTAAAACTGGATGTCAACTGAAGAACATAATCAGTATCTGACAAACCGTTAAAAAAAACTGAGGACCAGTCATCAGTTACTGATGGCAACACTCAGTGTCTAACTAGTTTTTAAAGTAATATAGAAACTGATTATTAAAACTGGGTGTCAACTGAAGAACATAATCAGTATCTGACAAACCGTTAAAAAAAACTGAGGACCAGTCATCAGTTACTGATGGCAACACTCAGTGTCTAACCAGTTTTTAAAGTAATATAGAAACTGATTATTAAAACTGGGTGTCAACTGAAGAACATAATCAGTATCTGACAAACCGTTAAAAAAACTGAGGACCAGTCATCAGTTTACTGATGACAACACTCAGTGTCTAATCAGTTTTTTAGAGTATTGTAGAAACTGATTATTAAAACTGGACGTCAACTGAAAAGCATTACCAGTAACTGACTCTCGTAATCAGTCACTGATAGAATATCACAAGTTACTGATTCAACTTTATCAGTTACTGGTGCAGCTGCTCAGTTCTTTTTCTTAAGGGGATTTATCAAGCTTCATATTGGTATATACTTCATATTATATATACTATAAATTTTCAGTACTAGCAATGAATTTCAGAACGCAGCCTATATATGTATTTCACTTTAAGTGCAACGATACATTAGTTTAGTCACAAAAACTAGACCTGGCCTGTAGTCCCTGTAGCTCTATCGCGCGCTCGTGTCAGTAGCGCTGTACATTTTTGAGAAAATAGAGGTAGGTATATAGGTGTAAGAAGTGTAATAAGAAGCAAGGAAAAGTACGTATGTAAAATAGC
>JASTWK010001868.1:0-23046 GCA_030770225.1 Temnothorax unifasciatus | reverse complement strand
TATCTATATATATAAAGGAAGATGTCTGACTGACTGACTGACTGACTGACGACTCATCAACGCCCAGTCCAACCCCTGAACCGAATTTTGACCAAAGTATATGAAATAGGGGTAGAATTTACCGGGGAGTGTCACTAAGAACGGATTTTAGAAATTCGAGCCTAACGGGGTGAAAGGAGTAAAACGTGTTTTCGCGGATTCCTTAATATCGCCCAGGCCAAACCCCGAACCGAATTTGGACCAAAAATATGTGAAATAGGGGTAGAATTTTCCGGGGAGTGCCACTATGTGTATAGTTTTTGTTACCGATTTTCTGGGAAACCGATTTTTTTTAATTTTTCCAATTTTTTAATTAAAGTCAGTCAGTCAGTCAGTCAGTCAGTCCAAACAGGGGTAGAATTTTCCGGGGAGTGCCACTATGTGTATAGTTTTTTGTTACCGATTTTCTGGAAACCGATTTTTTTAATTTTTCCAATTTTTTAATTAAAAGTCAGTCAGTCAGTCAGTCAGTCAGTCCAAACAGGGGTAGAATTTTCTGGGGAGTGCTATAAAGTGTACAATTTTTCGTTACCGATCTTTTTGGAAGCCGGTACCGAAATTTTTTTACTGGGGAGTGCAGGAAGATGTCCTGACTGACTGACTCATCAACGCCCAGCCCAAACCCCTGAACCGAAATTTTACCAAAATTATATGAAATCGGGTAGAATTTTCCTGGGAGTGCCACTGTGTATAGTTTTCTTTAAAAATTTCTTTAAAAAAAAACGTAATTAATGGTAGAAAATAACTAGTATCTTTCAAATTTATTTTTTATTAAAGTTATAAATATACGCGTGATACAGAGTTAAATAAATTAAATTTTATTTATAAAATATTTTTTCTTAAAAGATTTTTAATTCAATATCTCGAATAATTGATAACTCATTCTTTTGTTATGCGTGGCATGCTTCAAATATATTTATCATCTTGCGAGATTTGCCTCGAACACAGAAAATTTAAAAAACTTAACGTAATCATTGAGAGAGAGAGAGAGAGAGAGAGAGAGAGAGAGAGAGAGAGAGAGAGAGAGCAAAAAAGACAGGGAGATAGTGTTTTTGTAAGGAGAAGAAGAAGAGGTAAGGAAGAGACAGAGTAGGTATATAAGTGGTAATACGGTTGCTTTGAGCACATCGGGGTTATTTTGTTTGTGAGGTTTAATTTATGTAAATATTATGTTTCAACATACTACATTTCATCCTTTGAATTAATGTAATAGTTTAACATAATATTTTCATTCCTGTAATTATTATCTTTTAATAGTTGTTATCTGCTTTATTTAGACAGATAGACAGAGAGAGAGAGAGAGAGAGAGAGAGAGAGAGAGAGAGAGAGAGAGAGAGAGAGAGAGAGAGAGAGAGAGAGAGAGACAGGGAGATAGTGTTTTTGTAAGGAGAAAAAGAAGACGTAAGGGAGAGTAAGGGCCAGCGCACGAACATTGCCGTAGCATCTTACGCCTTACGTGAGAATCTTGCGTTACGCGACACGCAAGCCAATCTTACGGCAACGCTAAGACAGAGTAAGTGGTAATATGTTTTGAAAGATAGGAAATTTCTTTGACAAACAATGAAACTTAATCTATACATAGATTAATTTGTGAATTTATATTCCTTTAATTATTATTATTTTAAACAGTAAGACTTGATATATATATATAGATTAATTTGTGAATTTCTTTCCTTTAATTATTATGTTTTAATATATTATATTTAATTTTTTCACATAATAACGTGATTTTCTAAATTTTAAATCATTTCTTGACCTGATATTTTATTATACACATTTTATTTAGAGTCTGTATTTCCAATTTCTATAGTACAACTTAAAAATATATTAATTAGAATAAAAATGACAATGCGACAAAGTCAAGTAATCTCACCAATTAAACTCGACGATGCAAAATAACTGTTCATAGATAATGGAAACAGACATTATATAATAATTGTCATTAATTGCTGACACAGATTTATACTAAGTAATATTTACTTAGTATAGTACGGATAGTTCAACAATAGTTTAACAAAGAAAATTATATTCATTATCGTGTTATTTTGAACGTAATGCTTATGAGAATATTATGCATATATGGTCAGCATATTATTATGTGTAGCTAGATATGACACTATACATAATCGTATCTGGCCTCACATGGTCGTATATAAAGAATGTTCGGCCATGTATTATCAGATATAATTATATGTGGCCATACATAACTGTATACGGCATTAGGTATATATGATCATATATGACAAGACGCGATGCTGTATATATGATTGTATATGTTCATTTATGGCCAGAAATGATATAAAACATGATCAGATCTGTGTATATATGACCAGATTGGGATATAATGATGTAAAATTTCCGGGAAAAAATATTTATATTTGACAGTATATGAACATATATAAATAAGATTGAACAGATATAAGTTTTACATCCCCATATATAGAGCATATTTCATATATGGTTATCTATCGCCATATACGATCAGATTCGTACATTATACATGATCCCGGGAAAAAATATTCATATCTGACAGTATATTAACATATATAAATGAGATATGAACAGATATAAGTTTCACATGCCCATATATAGAACATATATAATTATATATGGTTATCTATCGCCATATATGATCAGATCGTACATTATACATGACACAAGATATAAATATTTTTTCATATATAATTTATATAATTTAAAATTATATATATATATATATATATATATATATATATATATATATATACATAAAACTTATAAACTATTATTTAGTTTATTTTTTTTAAATTTGCACTGCAATATAAAATAAAATCTGTTTCTCAAATGTAATTTAATGTAAGTTAATATTTGTTACACTGTAGCATTACGACATCAATTAAAGTTAAGTCACCGATTATTAACAAAAAAAAGTAACATGTGCACCTTACAAGATAAGTTCAAAACAAACTAATAATATTGCGAATATTTTACATTTGTCACATAATATTGATTCAAGTTTTGGTATTATTCAGATTTTAAAATGAATTGAACGAGATAATTGTTACATACAGCGCAATACAATCCTTATGATTCCATCAGAAAATAGACCTATCTTTCACAAAGTGACAGATTTAATTTCACAATCAAATAAAAATATATTAATATTAACAGAAAATTTAAAATCATGTCATTTCGATGAACATTATGAAGCTTATGAAATAATTGATATTCAAGATTTTCATAGAGACTGTATTCAATTGCAACAAATACTTTCACATGCAGTAATAATTACATGCCAAATTAAATCTTCTAATGGTAACAAATATATACCTAAACTCTATATAGTTCTCATCAAAACTCATATATATAACAATATATGAAAATTTGATGTTTATGAATGTGAATTTATAAATTTTATTTTCTACCTGTATTTTGTATCAATAAATTTTTATTAGATTAAGTAAAATTGTATATTTATTTTGTCCGTTTAATAATAAATAAAATATTACTAATTATAAATAAATTTGAAAAAAAGGAAGAGAGAAGGATTCGAGAAAAAAGTAGTAAAAATAAATAAATAAAAAATACATTGTCAAAATTATAAAAAATAAAATTTACCATTACATTTTACAATAATACATAATGAAGATTATAACTTTGCACCTACGAATTTTTAGGTAATTGTATACATCGAGGGGGTCACCTTGGATGACCTTGATATTTGGGAGTCAAGGTCACATCCTCCTGAGTAACCTTCGGAAAATTTTAGCCCGCGCTCGTTATTCGTTAAAAAGTTATTAACAAAAAAAGTTTGGAAAATATAGCAGCTTATTTTGAGTATTAGAAGGCATAAATGACTAACACAGAGGTCGAAATAGTTCACGCATACATTTTCCACGCAAAACAAGATGCCACATGGGTTCGTGGCGTACAAGCTCGTTTCGCGTGGAAAATGTATGCGTAAACTATTTCGACCTATATATTAGTCATTTATGCCTTTCAATACTCAAAATAGCTGCCATATTTTCCAAACTTTTTTTGTTAATAACTTTTCAACGAATAACGAGCGCGGGCTGAAACTTTCTGAAGATCACTTAGGAGGGTGACCTTGACAACATACTAAAATATCAAGGACATCCAAGGTGGCCCCCTCGATGTACACAATTACCAATTTTTACTATGGCAAATAATAAAACATTGTAGGAAAGTTTTAAATTTTACTATGTTGTACTATAATTTAATCTATAAACAATTACAACATTTTACAATAATACATAATGAAGATTATAACTTTGCACCTACGAATTTTTACTATGGCAAATAATTAAACATTTTAGGTAAGTTTTAAATTTTACTATGTTGTACTATAATTTATTCTATAAAGTCATGATGGTCCACCAATAATACAAACAACAGTAAAATAAATTTAAAATTGTATTATAAATTAATATAAAATTTTCTCCGTGTAAATTTGGCCTTTACGCTGACGAAAAGTGTGGCGGATTGGCTTTGAGAGCTGACGAAGAGTGTGGCGAGTTTTAAAATTCATTTTCGAGAACTCAGACTGAATGACGAAAAAAGGAGGTAGACGAGTTCAAATCAAACGGATTAGGTTCCAGATCAAACAAGCTGTTACTTCTAATCAAGATCCTCTCCCCCACCTCCAGGAATTGCAACAACTAGAAAACTCACCTCCATTTAAACCTATTCCTGTCGATTTCGACATTAATTATCCTAATTACAATCAGATAGATAAAAGTAATCCTCCCCACGTAGAAATTACCGATGTTATTTAACTGGTCCAACATTGGCCCAGTATCGGCGGCCAAGAGTTGGCAACCAATCTTGTCCCCCGGTATTTCCGTACACGCTCAGTACTTGACATTGTATTTGTATAATTCTGTATTAATATGATTAAATAAACTCTGTATATACAAATTATTTAATTATTTGTACATACGAAAATGCGATACAAGGTTTTTTTTTTATCATTTGTAGATATTTTATTTATATCTTAGATGTGCGATGTACAAAATTTAAAAGACATGCATTTCGTTGTTTTACGCGACTATCGATTACCATAGTTTCTTTTTTATGATGGAGTCACATCACATCTTGTCATATCTTGTCATATCGACATATAGCATGTAAGTATAATGAAAACATAAAATGTATGTATGCGTGCATATATCATTTTCGATCCTCTGCAATCCACAAAATAGACTTTATATTTAGATTAAATGGAGGGGTTAAAGCCATAATAGTGTGTTACTTTTTTTAACCTATCGAGTTGACTTCGTAAATGCAGTCTACACATGCAGGTATGTTAGAAGAAAAAAAGTGGTCAAAAAAAATTACACCACTATGGCTTTAGCCCCTCCATGTAATCTAAATATAACGTCTATTTTGTGGATTGTAGAGGATCGAAAATGATATATGCACGCATACATACATTTTATGTTTTCATTCGGCTTTATATGTTCTCATTTTTACATGCATAGAATGAGTCAAGATCGTAGAAATACGGATGCCATCATATGGTTTAAAGATGTATACACGAAAGATGGACGAAAAATCATAGATTTGGTTCCTTGTTCATGGCTTGTTCAAGATAGCAAGAAAACATTTTGCCTTTATCCACCAAAAAATCAAACAAAACTGATTCGACAATGATCCGAAGAGTCTAAAGATTCAAATTCAAAATGAGAAAAAAGAACAAGTCGCTGATTCTCCGGAGCTCCCGACAGAGATGGTGGCAGAAAAGGCAGACTTAAAACAGTAACACAAACTTAGAACAGTATGTTAAGCTGTCTTTACAATACCCACTGTGGCGGCTATGAGCGCCCAAGAAACGGCGGCTCAACCGCCACACCGCGAGCGCCAACGGAACGGCAACCCGTTCCACGCGTCCCGGCAGGCGGGAGCGCCAGCGTCACGGCAAGCGGCCGCGCGCGCTAAAGCACGTGCCCGCAAGATGATACGACGATAACAACAAGCTCACACCGCTTAGGCGGCTGAGCTTTCTCGCGTTCAATATCCTGCCGGGATGAAATATAAGGCCGCACCTGGAAGGCCTCTACAGCATTTTCACGGCTCGTATGCTCCCTCCAAAAGGAGATACCGAGAGTGAGAAGGCATTTTGATAACGAACACGCTGCATGGGAGCCATCGAGGACGAGCTACGTCAGTGGATCCAAGGAGCCTCCATCGCTACGGTCATCGCCGCCGTCGACGCCGCCCGACCGGCCGCGGGACACCAGCCCCGCAGTACGAACCGCGGGAGAGGACATCCGCCCGTACGGGCCCTGTGCGCCGCCTGGGACACCGCCAGCGTGGAGACGACCGAACCAGTGGGGACAGCAGCCGCTACACCGGAAGCTGACACAGCCCCCCATCACGTGGGCTGAGCGTCCGCCGCGCTAGCCCCGCACAATCGGCCCTTTTCAGGGCCACGAAAATAATCTATATCGACGAGCTTGTACATAACTGTATATAGTGTACATATAAAAGAATATACGTCTCGTCTACCAAATATTCTCGTCTCCTATATTGTGGACCTTCCACTGCGCCTCCTTCGTCATACAGCGAGCGAAAGCAAAAGTAGCCCCCGCGCTACACCCACGTATCTTCAACGTTTTCTCTTTTTTTTTTTTTCATTAATATCTTTATATCATACATTGTACTGTACTACTTTGTACGTTTTCATCCAATATGATTTTGGAGAGCCACAGCGAAAAATATTTGCAAAGCAAAGCCATGGCTGCAATGTATGTCATGTTTAAAGTGGGCTATCGAAACTTGTGCAAAATTTAATGCACAATACTTATGCATAAATTGTTCTGATTAAAATCTTATTAAAATGTTATAGATTGTTATAACCATGATATGGTTATGATAAAAATAAATAATTTTTTTATTTTTGTTTTACATGTTGCGCGTGCATCTTCACCCAGAAAAATAATTTATTATATTCAAATAAATAAGTACATTAGAATACTATTTATTTGAATATAACATACTTTTATTTGTGCGAACAAAATTTTTATTTGATTGTGACTATGAGAGTTACTTGGTGCAACTGAATAATTTTATTTATGTATAGCTGTGCCATATAAAGAAATATTCTTTCGGTCTAAAATAAACGCGATATTAAAATTGAAAATTTAAATAAGTATTTCTTTTGGTTAAATAAATAATATATTCAAGTCGGTAGAATCAAGTTTGCGCTTGCTAATAGATGTAGCTGGCTGCGTCGCACGCAGCCGTCACTTTTTTTTCTTTCTCGTCCTGTATAGACGTGTGCAGTGTGCAGTGCAGTTTTCTGGAGAGTTATTGTAACAGTGAAGATGGATCATAAGATGTTGACATTCTTACAAAATTCAAGCTCAAAGAGCTACATAGAAATTTTCACAAGTATATTCTAAATTCTAAAATGCACAAAATTTATATATGTGAGATGTGACGAATAACCGACGCCCTATTCTCACCTTTCACGAATAACTTTTACAGTTATTCTATCATAATGGGTTATTAGTCGTTTATAGTAAAAAATGTGTATCGGTCCTTCTTCTTTCGCTTATAGAAAGATGGTACAATGTATCGATGATCAATGTATGACGAATGCGAAGCTTTTCGTCATCTCGTGTCTTTGATCTTATTCAAATAAACAAATATTTTTATCAAATGAGAGGGCATTTGTGATTCAAATAAATTCTATTAAAATAAAATAAATTTTTTTATTTTAATAAAATTTATTTGAATAAAATCAGTTTTCTCGAATGTTCCGTCGTTTCGATGTCGTATCAGTTTTAGGAAATGTATGTTTTATAATAATGTTTTTATAATTGCGATTGCAGAAAACAAAATTGAAATTAACCAAATTGGAGAAATATTCTCCTTTTATTAATTGCCCCGACTGGTGATCAATTATGATATAAGAAGACTGTCGAAGCTCTTAAAGCTAAGGTAAGCTTATAACGTTTCTCTTCAACAAATTATTGCCGTTGTTTTCTCATCTAGTAATGTTGAAAACAGTTATATATCGTATTTGTGATAATCATCTTTGATCGTTCTCAAATACATTTTAATAATCATACACATATAAGTATAGTTTATGTACATACTTCTTTTTTGTTATTCGATTAAAAAATGTCGACATTGATCGGTATTCATACAGTCCTTATTTCAAACCTGTCTTATAAATATCTTCAAACGCCAATACGGCTTTGTGATTCGCAATAATTTTTCTATTTGGTATGATATTCTCCAAAAATATTTTGCATACTTTATTGTCTTAAGATGAATAAGATTTACAAAAACAAAAATTTGAAAAATTAAATAAGGTGAAACGAGAGAAATAATTATAGCGAATTAAAGTAAATTTTCAGTAAATCTAAAGTCGTTGAGATAAAACGCATTCTACTGAAATAAAACTAATTCTATAAATAAGAATGGAATTTACTACATTTAACTTGGATAAATAAACTGTATTGCATTCGACTAAATAGACAATTAAATTTTAAAAAATTTGTATGATTTGTAAAATGTTGTCATTGTGTTCTAAAATTGCGTTCTTAAAATAATCCTATCTTTAAAGAATATACAGATAGGATCTGTACAAAATATACACACCCTCGGTTTTGACGAACACTGCCCATTCATATGTTGTTGTACCTAATAAAGTTGATGTTCAGAATCAATGTATTATAAAATGTCGATAATTTGCCAGATTCAACACCTTTATATTTGCGCAAAATGAATGAGAAGCATTTATATTACTGTTGCTTATGCCGTATAATTAAAAAAACTTTGATTTGTTATTAAATTAACTATTAGTAAATTCGATTGGACGCACCAGTGCGCACTCAGTGTACATTAAAGCCGTTGTACACTGATTTAATTTCTAATATTTAAAGTAAAATGCAAATATTTTGACTGATAAATGCCCACACATATTTTACCAAATAGTACAATAAAGATAATTGCGGATTTTGTGACTTAACCTGTTTATATTAAACATACATTTTACGTTGATTCGTGTACAACGGCTTTAATGTGTACTGAGTGCGCACTGGTGCGTCCAACCAAATTCACTATATGTATAAAATTTTAATTGCATACTTTTATACTATATATATTTTGTACTTTAAGTTTATTTAAGAAATTGTAAGAAAAAATATTATATATATATATATAAGTTATAGTGCTACATAATTTTATACTAATATGTATTTTTATATATTCTTTAATAGTATCTTAATTGCCGCAACATGGCTAGTTACTCTAAGAAGAAAAGACTATAAATTAAGAGAACAATACCGTAGCTTGGAAGATGAAAAGATAGATGTAGGCATGCTACCATCATTACATCTGAGTACCGAGCTGTTAATAGATGCTCAAGAACTGACCAAAGATCCCACCAATATAGAATTAATCAGAAAAGTCCAACAAGCATCCTTCAAAGACCCTATAAAAGCATTCAAGATCTTAGGGAAAACAGCTCTCGAAACACTACAGCTAAGAGAAGAAATAGAACCTACTACCTGTTAAATGTTTACAGATGTTTCTAATCCGCTGCTTGACATGTTTGAGGAGGTTGAAGAAGAAGAAGAAGACAAACCATTTGATATAAGCTCACCAGATACGGTTCACATGGAACTGAATGGTAGTAGCCCCCAGATCCTGTATTACATGAGTATGAGAAGAGATTCATAGATGTTATCACAGATCAACCTCCTACTAGATCTGTGGAAGAATCCCAGCAGCCAGGACCAAGTGTATTAGAGCCAATACAATCCATAATGATATCAGTTGAATGCATGGAAGTATTTAAACATACACTACTTTCCACAATGGATCATATGTTTACCCAAGTACAAAGTTTTTTGTAAAGTAAAATCTGACAAGTTTGATAATTTGACACAGTCTATATGTAGTCTAAGATCCGATATTATAAAACTCACTAAGAAGATGGAAAACATAGAGGCGATGCAGAATACTCAAAAGAATTATACTTATCTGAGATGGCAAGACGTTTAGGCATGCCATTACCTACTAAGCAGATTCCAATTCAGATGGCCAGTACTTCAAAAGAAAAAAGAAAGCTAAAAGAGAAAATAGAAGAGAGCAACTTGAAAAAAATGATAGATGCTCTCTTAAAGAAAGGTATATTAGAGCTCACTGAATCTAACAGAACCTTACTAAGAGATTTCTTTATGCTGGCAGATCCTCTACAAATTAAGTTCGAGCCAATACAATTGGACTCAAATAGTTTCGGAGATACAGGTTGTTATCAACCTACCTTTATTAAACAAAGAACGGTAATTTTTTAAATTATTAAAAAGCAAAAATGACTAATAAATATGTCGAAATAGTTCATGCATACACTTTCCACGCACACGCACGCACACGCACACGCACACACACACACACACACACGCGGGGAAGAGGGTGCGAGGGGGGGCCAATAATCAAGCGTCTTCATTCAAGCAGTAGGTATCACGCTGGGAGTTTGTTTATTTATATTATGCGGGGGAAGGAGCTGCCGGAGGCGGAGCCCCTCCCCCGCCTATTTGTGTACTGTTTATACATATGTACTATACAGTATACACATGTATTATACACATCACAAAAAATCTATGGTAAATCTGAAGAATAGTGGCCTTCTCACTGATTTTAAGACACGCCTTCGGCGTATAGATTAGTGACACGCTTTAAAAGTATTTAAGTGTTAAAAGTATTTAACTGTTTAAAGCGCGTCACTAACCTAACCTAACATAGGTTAGTTGACGCGCTTTAAACACTTAATATAACTAAACAAACTCCCAGCGTGATACCTAACTGCTTGATTACAAATTTCCCGTAACATATATATCGTTACATATATTATTATTTTTACCCTTTCTCAGCTTGTACGAAACTATTTGAGTCCAGCCCTTACACATATATATATATATATATATATATATATATATATATATATATATATGTATGTATGTATATTATAAATGTTATTAATATTTAACAAAATAAAGAAGTTGAATAGTAGCTTATGTATCAGTTATCATTTGCATCTGTATCAGATATCATTTCGTTCGCGAACGTCAAGAACGGCGAGAACGTCGGAGAAGCGTCGTTAAGTGAAAATATCATAAAATGAAAGATAATATATTTCTAATATCGCAAAATAATGTTATAAAGATCGACATTTTAAATGAAAAATTATTACTAATAATTCTAAAATAAGACCTATTTTAGAATTTATTTAAGAGATTTGTTCTTATATTTTAATTCCATGAGTTGTTATTAGAAAACTGTTGATTTATTAAATGTAAAAGCCATAAACTAATATCGCAGAATAATATTATAAATGTTATTAATATTTAAAAAAATAAAGAAGTTGAATAGTAGCTTATGTATCAGTTATCATTTGCATCTGTATCAAATATCATTTCGTTCGCGAATATCTAATATATATATATATATATATATATATGAAATGACTCGGAAAGACATCCCCAACAACATATTTAAAAATAAAGCAAATCGAAGAGGAAGCCCCTTTTATGAATAATTACCGATGTTTTACCTCCAAGATTTATATTTTATAAGTTAAGAAATTGATAAATATATATTTTCTACACAGAGTTCTTCTTATTCTTGTAACTTCTTTTTTCCTGTAAAGCTTATACGTGACACCTGATTGTATGATTTATTTGTTCAATCATTTTTTAGATAAACAGACCGGCAATAGCCTTAGCTCATTATATTATTTTATACAGAACGTCCCGTTAGAAATAGTTCTAAAAAGATACAACTGTGTCAAAGAGATCATTAGGGTAATTTAGTACTTTAGTTTAGTACATGATTAATCCCAGGTAGCAGAGTAACATCAAATGACGTGTTAATAACGTCTTATCGACATCTTTAACGTCAACAATACGTCATTAAAACGTGCTTAGATGTCTTGCTGCTTGATTATGACATTCTAACCTAACTTTATCCTAATCATAAAATTCAATTTACGTTAACATAACTAAAAACAGAAATCATTATATTCTGACTATTAAAAATGTCTTTGCACTTTCTTCTAAAGTAAAACAAATACAAAAAAGCTTATTTATTACAAAAATACTTCAAAAGAGAGAGTGCCGTGCTAGATTCGCGAAGTTAGCAGTTTTTTAAAATTACTCACCGGCCGATGCGCAACAGCGGAGTTGCTAACACTGCATTGATCTGAAACATAAATATTTTTACATTAAACCAGTGCCGGATAATCGATACTTAAAGTAAATAATTATCGCGCCCGTTAAATTCTTAAAACCGGATTACACTTTAACACATAGCTGATTTTAAAATTATACTAATTCAAGAAACGATCGCGGCCGCTCCAAGCGGCAGCATTTTTACGCATTAACATCGTTCGTATAATTAATCCGCGAAAAATTGTACAAGTAATATTACAACCATGTGAATATCGCTACGTAATATCTTTTCTCGCGTACGCCGGAGATGAACTCCGGTGAAATTGCGCCGAATTTAAACCTCGAACGGTATTGTAAGAGTAATGATTCGAGTATAATGTAATGAATCACGTCGCGCGCTTCAAAAAGTGACAGAATCCGTAACAAGACAGCAAAATAATAAACAAATAACAATCAAGTACTCACCCCACGGTTGCTCCGCTGTCACCTGATGCCTCCCAGACCTCCTCCTCCTCTCCGTGGTTCTCCTCCGGTGTCGCATCTCTGTCGGCGCACTCACTCACAAGCAAAAATCCAGCTGACACAACTACAGTACTCGCTGCACCGATACCAACATCTCCCTCATGTAATCTGAGAAAAAGTACAACCAAAAATCTATAATATATCTAATTATATGCTCAAATTATATGCATAAAAAGGATATTAAAAAGGTATGTAAAAGTCTTCTGCATGCATAATACAAAATATATGTATTGTGTAGATTAAATCTGAAGTAATAAAATATACCGGTAGTTGTATTCCAAGTCTTTCCATGCTTCTGCCTATCTGTCCAACCGCTGCACCATCACCTTTTTCACCAAAAGTTGTGTTAAACCGCGCTTAGTGCCCTGACAGAAGATAAAGAAATAATAATTATTATCATAGATATTAAGTTACGTTTAAGGCATTATACAGAAACGTACATAAAATTAAATTAACGCTCCGTGTGTAAACGTGAGTCAACGGCGTCCGAGCCAAAATGATATCTGTTCGTAAATGTAAAACTTGTAAGCCTGCCAGAAAATATTAAATAAACAATGTTCATCAAAATAACTATAAAATCATCAACTAAAATGCAGACAGATGTTTTGTGAATTTTTCCCGATTTTTTAAAATACATCAAGGTAGAGAAAATTAACGTCGAACATGACTGACCCACGTATGCACTAGGAAAGTACCGAAAAAACGTGTGCATATGGAGGGTTAATACAAGCACCACGCCAACTTTTTACAAATGTAATCAGTACATCGATACAGCGTGACTTATATCGTGTAAAATAAAATATTTGTATAGCAAACTTATAAAGCACTGATACAAACAATACTTTTGCTAAAATCTAACAGTGCGAATATAATAGGTGATTTTAGTAAATGACTCAGTTATAACTCTTACTTTATCACACGACGATGGAAGAATTACGTCGCAGATCGCTCGACGCTCGTCAGCCCATAATGTTCCGCAGGTAGACGCGATGAGCGAGTCTAAAATGGCGGAGAGAATTTCGTAAATCACGCGGCTAATTTCACTCGCCAGGAGCAACCGTCGCGTCGCGTGGACGCTACACTTGCTGCTTGTCAGATGATTCTGCTTACCTGTAATGCAATGTTGAACGTTAATAAACTGCGACGTTAATAAATCGTTAATTAAACATCGCGGCGTTACACGATTTAGAGTCCGCTCGTATCCTTTATCCGTATCCCGGAAAACCACGGTAACTTATTCATTCTGAAGCCGCGCGACACGACGACGACGGTAGCGCGAGACGCGAATCAAATTGACGATTGAAAAAATCGAGACCGATCGTCCGAAAGAACGTAAGCGAAAGTCAATATTATAGAATACATTATATATATGCCTCGGTATCCGTATTAAATTCCGCGAAGCACATGTATTAAATAAACATTCGATTTATCACAGTTTTCCGTAATCTGACGACAATTCATATATTATTCTAGGTTTATCTTCATTTTGCATATAGTAGGAAAAAAAAATATCTTATTATTTCGGCTCGTGCAAAAAAAAATTGTCGTACGCTTTGATGTCATCATAGCATGCGGCGAGACAGCGACCGCGACAGTGCAACTCATTTACGTGAAATCAAATTATCGTAAGTTTACGCTGAGGAATTTATCGTAAGTTACTACTTATCCCCGTTTACGCGAAGGAATTATCGTAAGTTACTACAGAAGTAACGCTCGCGTATAAATATTTGTCCCGTCACCCGAAAAAAACGACCGCGACGAGCGTCTTCCAGGAAAACGGCGCAGACGAGAAACATGCGGATGTATATCGCGAGCTTCTCGACGGGACGACATCGACATAGCAATTGCATTCGCGAGCGCAATTACTCGCGTCGAACGAATATGAAGCGTTGAGTACTTACAGGAGAGGCGAGGCACGGTACTCGGATCTCGGATGCCTCCGTGTATACCTCGATGCAAAATTGTCTCGAACGCCGGCCTCGATCGCGGGTCGATATTCCAGGGATTCCACCGTCATGCGCGAGACACGGCGACGAGAAAACGCAGGCTCCGCAAGCGTCGCGTACACCATGCTGGACGGCGATTAACCCGCATTTTTCGCGATAAGCGGCCATGTCGGCTATTCTTATTGCGAGATCGTCGAACGTACTCGCGAACACCATGTCCCCTCCGTACCTTCGTTCAATAGAGACGAATACGATATTACCACATCACAGATCACACACATCACGCTCGTTCGCGACCGAATACGATTACGTCGATCGAAGCTGATCGAAGGTCGGAAGGATCCACGCCGCGTCGCGACGTCGCAGCCGTACCGCGCGGTGTCCTGATGGAAACTGGGAACTGTCCCCCACCCCTTACATTCCTTCGCGCAGCCGCGCCGGGCGCGGGACGCGGCGTGCTGGCCGAAATTACTACACGCGCCATAACGAAAACACCGCGCGGTTGGCCCAAATAATGAGGTGATCCTGGAGCGTTTGATTTCCGAGAAATGCTTCCTGGCGCCAAACGCAACGGCAAATAGGAATACCGCGATTTTCGCGAATCTATATGTATATACGACTTCTTTATGTAAATTCTTTCATGTAGATTCGATCGCACGACACTGGGACGGTATTAAAATTCGAAGCAAACATTAATCATTAATCCCGTAATATAGTTGTATGTTAGCTGCGTTAATTGCAGACATTTAGCGATACGCGAACCAAGACCTTGTAGGAAACGTAATTAAAATGGATTTATTTCATAACTAAAGTAACAGGCAGCGTGAAACGATACTTGTTTTATTGCATTGACCAATTACAATATAAAAATAATTATAATTAATAAAAATATTTTATACCTATAATTTTATTTCACAATTTTTTTTAAACGATCGAACTTTAAACTTTTGCGACACAAAATTTCGATGCTGCTGGCGTGCTGGCTTTACCAGATTGGTTTTTAGAATCGCGATATTTCTGTGAAGCTCAGAACGAGTCTTTCCTAAATTCTTTCTTCTCTAAATTTGAAAGGAGATATCTTATTTTAAATCTCACCGAAATATCGAGGTTCTAAAGATTGATTTAGCGAGAGCAGCATCGTGATATTCATTGAGATTTTGCGTGCCACGAAAGTTTCAAGTTCGATCATTTGAAGAAATTTCTGAAGGTAAAATATGGACTTTCTTTAAATAATTAATAATATAATTATTTTTATATTATAATTGATAAACGCAATAAAATAAGCATACAGTTTATGCTGCTTTTTATTTCAGTTATAAAATAAATCCTTTTTTTTAGTAACTATGGCACAACAAAATGTACACGTATATACTAAACGTATGCATAATACATGTATATTAAAAATGCATACATATATTTAAAAAATATATAATCCTAAGTAGATCTTTACTCTAGAATTATCTAATTAGTATCTACTTGAATGATAGGTCGTCTACAGTAAATTTTCTTGTCAAATATTAATTTATAATATTCAACGCGTTTTGATATTTCAGAGGAGAGAGTATCATACGAGATTCGCGAAGTTAACATTTCTTTAATTTCGATTATATATATATCACTTCTAATTAACAATTCAGATGTGAATTATTAATAATTCAAATTAAAGCCCTGTAAATCAGAATTTAATATTAATTTGTAAATTAAAGCCTGTGGGGGTAAACCTGGCGTTTAGGGGACCCACCTCCGATGACCTTGATTTTGACATATATTGTCAAGGACACCCTCCCGAGTAACATGCAAGTGATTTTAGTTGGGGGTCGCTTTTTATTAAAAAGTTATAAACAAAAAAAGTTTGGAAAATATAACATCTATTTTGAGTATTGGAACATATCTTATATAACATATCAAAGTACATGCGTGGGGGGGCGAAGCCCCCCCCTGCACTCCCCCCCCCATTGTTCGAGTAAACCTTTATAACTTTTTAATAAAGTTTTGAAATGGAAACTTAATTTCACAACACCATATGGATTTCTAAATACTTGTTTTGAGACGTTTAGAGGTTGTTGTTGCTGTTGTTCTTACTTCGTTCGATTCTACGCTCAGTTGCTTTTCAGTCGTTCAACTACCTAGTTAGTTGAGGAATTTCGTGAGTGACGATAATTTGAAATTGTAATTTTCGTTAAAGCAGGGTATACACACGTGTGTGTGCCCTGCTTTAACGAAAATCACAACTTTAATAAAGCAGGGTATACACACGTATGTGTATGACCTGCTTTATAAAAGTTGTGATTTTCGTTAAAGCAGGGCACACACACGTCGTGTGTATACCCTGCTTTATTAAAGTTGTGATTTTCGTTAAAGCAGGGCACACACACGTGTGTATACCCTGCTTTAACGAAAATTACAATTTCTATAAAGCAAGGTATACACACGTGTGTGTATGCCCTGCTTTAACGAAAATTACAACTTTTATAAAGCAGGGCATAAACATACGTGTGTATGCCCTGCTTTAACGAAAATATTCTGTGTCGGAAATATATGAAGAATTTCAAACGTAAACAAACAGGGACTGCCGCACTTACCATGCGAAATGAGGATATACAATAAACGAGCTTGTAAAGCGCGCCACGAACCTGTGACAACTCGTCTCGCGTGAAAAGTGTATGCGTGAACTATTTCAACATATATATTAGTCATTTATGCCTTCCAATATTCAAAATAGATGCTATATTTTCCAACCTTTTTTTGTTTATAACTTTTTAATAAAAAGCGACCCCCAACTAAAATCACTTGCATGTTACTCGGAAGGGTGTCCTTGACAATATATGTCAAAATCAAGGTCATCGGAGGTGGGTCCCCTAAACGCCAGGTTTACCTTTAAATACTTTAAGGTAGAGAAAAATAGCGTTAAATGTGACAGACTCACGTATTATACACTAAGAAGGTACCGAAAAAACATATACACTTTAAGGATTAAGAAAAGAAATGTATAATGTATTTATCTTCGATAAATTATTAATGTAATACAAATATAGACTTGAAAACTTATCAAAGAGTGACAGGTTAAAGATGTACATGTTTTATCACTTTTGTCTTTACTTTTGTTTTTTTCCTTATACCATCTAATTATACATAATAATTTTACACTATATATGATAAAGGGCGTCGCCCCCGGAACCTCCTTACTGAATTAAAAAAAAAACCGGAAGAATGAAAAGCAAGAGAAGAAGAATGGAAGTAAAAACAAGGGAAGAGGTGAAATTTTCTTATAATATGGTCCGCCAAGGCGACGACTGTGTTGTAAGTGAAAAAGGAACCGACAAAATAAATGAAGGAAAACTTCAGATCTCGTACGATACAATTATCGGCACTGACTCAGATAAAAGAATACATTCGGACAACATTGTGCGACCAGATTTCGATTCTTAATTCTAAAAATTTTAAAACAATACAACTGAAAGATGAATTGCAACAATTTACAAGAAGCGTCAAAACACGCGGCGTAGTTTACACGCTGCTAAAGTAATCAGGCAATCAAAAACGCAATGGTGTGATAGCAATCTCAACTAGGAATCTATATAGCTTTAATACTTTTTAATCAAATTAATTGTAAAAATAAAAAAAATAGTTAAAATATTTAAAAAAAATTATTAAAATTCTCTTGCATTATTTACAGCGTAGTATTTGTGTATTAATAAATTACTACACATAAATTTATAATTTTTCATGTCAAGCAAAGTCTATCAATTAATCTGATAAATTTTTTACAATTAAATAGTTTGACATAGATATATGATATTGACATAAACATATGATATAATTATTTCAATTTTCAACGTAAAATACAAAATAATGAAAAATGTATTTTTTTTGTGTAAGATTAAAAACCTGTATACACTTATAGCCTTTATTTTGCAGGAATTGAAACATAATGAGAGTACTTTGCTTTATACATATTGAAAGCTAATTACTTATGTAAAATCATATAATTATGGACCTCTCTTTGCAAAGAAATCACAAACTGATATGATTGAAGTGGACTTTGTTTTTCATGGAAGGTCGTTAATCTTCGTAGCGAGTCACACACAATTACAGATTTTGCTTTACTCATATCCAACACTGTGTCAAAATGTTTCAAGTGTGACATACTGGTTCAGCATATGAATCGAATATTTCTAATATTGATGATGGCAGATGAACAAAGTTCATCACATAAGGTAAGATTTCTTTTTATTGCAAGTAAAAACTACTTTAAAATTCATATATTAATGTTTTCCTTTTATTCTTCTCTCATTTATATTTTACAATTTTAAATCTATAAATAAAACTATAATTGGAATATAAACAAATTGAAAGCCTATGGTCTTATTCGTTTTAAATCTAGTCTATAGTGACCAATTTTTTTAAATTTTTCCCTGCAGCGTCGTCCCTTAACAAATACTATGGATATGGATAATCAAATGGCAAACACTTCGAAAGAAACAAGTCGAAAACGAAAATCTACCTCCGAAAACAACCGCGTGCAAGAGGTGCACGAAATTCTTCTATCAGACCCTTATGTGTCTATAGAATTTATCCATAAGCTCAGTAATATACCTGAAAAAACTATAAAATATATTTTGCGAAAGAATTTGCTCAAACATAAGTTAAAGAAAGATCAACCCTGGGTACCGTTCACGCTCTCAGATGACGAAAAAGACGCCAGAATCAAGTTTTGCAACGATATGTTAAACATGGTCGAAAGTGATCCGACATTCCTGGAAAAAATTGTAACTTGTGGCAAAATGTGTTTATATCACTACGAATCACAGCAGAACGCTTCCACGTCGAGCGCAGAAGAGCCGAATATGATGACCCTTATTAGGACATGGCTCATCATTTTTTTTTTATTCGAAAGGAATCATCTACTTTAAATTCTTAACGCCAGAAGAAAGGGTGAATCATAAGGACATTTTAAATGGTTTGATAGAACATATTGTTAAAGTGCGACCTGAATACCAAGAGCCAGGATCTTGGTATCTTTTATCTCATAGTGATATTTCACCCTCGTACAAAACGGTTTGCGATTTTTTTTTATCGAAAAGAACATTACAGTATTCAAATATCCCCGGTATTCGCATGACATAAACCCATATAACGTTTGGTTCTTCAAAGCATTAAAACGGATGATACAAGACGAGAGTTACAACAGCACCGAAGAAATGGCACCGGATATAGTCTCGAAAATAATGATTATTGATACACACACGTACAAGGACTCTTTCGAACATTTTCCTACTTGCTTAAAGTGTTGTGTTAACGCAGGAGGCAATTTCAGTACATTAAAAAAAATCAATTAACTTCTTTTAACTCTTCGGTATTGTAACTGTTTTCTCGTATCAATTTTTTCGGAACCAGTTTATGCGCCACGAGTGAATAAAACAAATGCTCGAACTGTCACATACGAACTGTTACTACGTCATGAAATAAAATATTTAAAATTTAAACTGTTACAAAACAAATAATAATGTACGAGAATTGATCGAGTGACGTCGAGAGGCGTTTAATTAATAAGTGCGAATTTAACATTTTGATATTTGATATTAGCATTCGGTGTTCGTATATTGGTGCATGGCTTGCTATTTCACGAGATGGAAATTGGAAATTGGATCACTGATTGAAAATTTATCGTGCAAAGCAATCGACGCTCGTATTACGCGTTAATAGCGCACTTGTGCGTTACGTGGTAGCTGGTGTGCACGGCACCAGCGACGGCGACTCGTCAAACGTGAGCGGAGTACGACACAAGTACTACGGGGGTAGGGAGCCCCACCGGGAGGCTACCGGTGCCCTACCAGATGATGTCGGACTCGTAGGGGCGGTGGTTCGCATAGCCAAGTGAACGGCATGGAGGACCCAGTGTGGGTCTCGCTATAAAGTTTATGTTGCGCATTATCTGTTAGAGGGATGCTATGGCACCCCCATCCTGTCAGTCTAAGCTGATCCAATCCGAGTGGATCACGTTCGCTGCGGGCTACCCTGCTACCTGGGGAACAGCACAGGTACAATAGTGAGTCATAAGTGCGTTAAGGAAAACCGTGCCCCTACGTTCGAGGGGTCGGCTTGTCCGGGAGTACGTAATCGAACGGTATGGGCTCTGTAAGGGGGAAATCCCCGGTGTCGGCTCTGACTCTAGCGTGAAGGAAAGTACTGATAACGTCGGTCGCACTCCGACCACGGGGTGGATTCTGGGGGGAAGGCTAACCGCCCCCCCCCCAGACCCCCCGGTGCGGTCGTATCTATGATTCTCTTAACAGTAGCCAAATGCCTCGTCATCTAATTAGTGACGCGCATGAATGGATTAACGAGATTCCCACTGTCCCTATCTACTATCTAGCGAAACCACTGCCAAGGGAACGGGCTTGGAAAAATTAGCGGGGAAAGACACGATCTTAATAGTCTAATAGGTACGTATGATTTTGGTCCCGAAGAAGAAAATCGTCCACCATTCTTAAAAATAGAAAAATTGAAGAGGTTTAGTCTAGGTCTTTCTGCTTCAGAAACAATAACATTTGTTATTCATTTCGGTCTTATCATTAGACATAAAGTCCCAGAGAACAATAATTTTTGGGATTTATACATTTGCTTACACAAGATTGTAACTATATTACTTACACCGTTTTTTACTTCACGATGCATAGAATATTTAGATGCGCTAGTTACTGAGCATCATGAACTTTATTTAGACTTATTTAAAGATACATTGAAACCAAAATACCATTTCCTCCTTCATTATGCGCGCGTTATGAAGTCAGTAGGTCCGTTAATAAATATTTGGTGCATGCGATACGAAGCAAAACACAGTCAATCAAAGATTGCTGCTCATATTTCTTTTTCAAAACGAAATTTACCATTAACCTTAGCGATAAAACATCAGTTAAAACTGTGTTATAAACTTTTTCAAAACATTGATCTAAAAAGACATATATCTTTTGGAAAAGAGCTTTCAATGCAGCAAATATCAAAGCTTCCTAATTATTGTAACATTAAAGTTTTTTTGCCATATGCACAACATTTCATGCAGTAACATGGATAAATATAAAGGGTATTTATTACAAGCCAAATTTTATTTTCAATATTTTTCGCGAAAAAATATTTCCATTTTTTGACAAATTGAATTAATATTTGCTGACAAAGATGAAAATATATTTTTTATTGTGCAGTGCATGGATACTATTCGATTTTGCAGTCATGTGCAATGTTATGAAGTAAAGTATTTAAACAAGTAAAAATGTTTAGCATATAACAATTTATGTAATATTTTACCGTCACATATTAAGTCATTAACTTCCGACATTTCATATGTAATTTTGAAAGAATAAATCACATAATAAAGATAAAACGTTATGTTACATTTTATTTGTCACAAAATTATATTTAAAAATAAAACATTATTGTATGCATGTATTCAGTACGTACGTTGCAATATTTGTATATGGGGCATTCCACGCTAATTTGAAAGGGGTCAAACTTCGACCTTTTTATTTTTGATGACTGCTCGTTTTTTAACAGGTCTTCACCCATGTAAGATAATATACTTATTGAATTAAGTTTTCTCATAAATCTATTTTTTTCGCCTTTCCCACACTGTTCATCGCAATTGTCGTGTGCTATGCTGAGATCTTCATCATAGTAACGTCAATCGCTAAAAAAAAAAGTATATCTAAATCGATTCAAAATTGTCTGAAGAATTGTTATATTGGACTCTTTAAAAAATTAGTTAAATCACCAAATAAACCATTAACTCAAATAATCAATAGATTACTCTCTAAATCTGAATCAATGGAAAAGTCACTGATTCCATCAGTGACGTCTTACATCGCTAATAAAACAGTGAAACAGGACTGAACGCGCTGCGCAATCAGCGAGAACGGCAGAGCTCACAGATTCGTCAGTAGTTATATCGTCATTCACTTATTATTATAGTGGCTGCCAAGAGAACATGTTCGTGCGTGCGTCTTATATATAATTATATATGATAATATAATATCAGTGAAGAGAAGTAATATATCCATTATCCATCTTCGTTATTAATAAGTATACATTGGTGGTAAGTAAAAGTTTTTGCATTATTAAATACAAAACCGATATTCGCACGCCAATTCCCTAACAGCACACACAGAGAGAAAAATATATGTTATTTAGAACCATAATGACATAGTAAAATAATTATAGTTAGAATTATCATATTTATAGTAAATGTTACTATGATGTTGGTTATAATAACAATATAGACATAGTATAACTGACCCATGTAAAATTTTTACCATAAATTATAATCATTTTAAGTAAAAATATAGTAAAATTGCAAATATAAA